>PPOJ03000013.1:0-198474 GCA_003708845.3 Sungouiozyma intestinalis | reverse complement strand
CCATTCATTCTCATGTAGTTCAGAACAAAATTAGAAGTACCTCTTACGTAAGCTTTGTTCTGGTTCTGGCTATCATTAAACATTAATCAATGTTGTGTTATACTTATTTCCGATATAATCGTGTATCGTTGAAATATTAGATACTAGCGCCAATGTCTATATTAATTTATTGACACTTTTGCTATTACCTTTGACACTATTCAGTCTTAGGGCCGGTCAACGTTACATCAAGGCGATTGATTCTCGCGGAAGCTTTAGAACACATGTGTTCAGGTCCAGTGTAGTCATCATCAAAAACCCAAAGAAACACGATTGTATACTGGGCACATGGCGCAGTTGGTAGCGCGCTTCCCTTGCAAGGAAGAGGTCTCCGGTTCGATTCCGGATGTGTCCATTATTTTTTTTTTTTGATCTATCTATAATAGATTTCCATATCCAACCATTGCAGTACCAGCACTCTCGCTTCTGTGTGTATTGGCTAGAGAACCTCCACCCCCAATCAAAGATAAAATTGCAATTCTGCACTTTTCAATTTGTTAGAGAGCGATCTGCAGAATCACAAACTAGCTTTAAAACGAATTGGAAGGTCAGAGCCAAAAAATTTTGATATACATGAGCTCAAAGAGTCTATTAAAATTAGTAGATTAAATCTTGTAACAAGAAAGATTGTCTTGAAATACGTGCACTATAATATATTACAATTAAAGGATTTAGAGTTCTTGTTCCTTTTGGATTTCTTTGTAGACATGTCATTAGAAGTCAGGGACTGGTCGCTCATCATGTCTCGTTGTCTCCCGCCGCTCTTTGACCCTTTAGTCTCTAATGTCCTTGCTGACGATTGCATTGAACTGTTGTGGTAATTTGTGGAAGAGTTCTTGGACGATAACGGAGGTCGAGACGTCGCTTGTTCCGAGGGCATTCTCCTTGATCTTCTTGAACTTTGTAGCGTGTGACTAGACCCTGACATGGCCCTCTCCTGTCTTAGTAGATCCTGGTGTGGGTTCCTAGAAAACTGACCGGACTCAGACGCACCACCGAGGCCCGGTGTTGGCGACCTGGACATGGCAAGTTTAGAATCGTTTCTAGAATGTTTCCCAGACCCAAACCTACTAGTCGAGCCCGTCTTTTGCAACATGCCAGGGTGAGGCGAGGGTCTCCTGGCCTCTGACTTCGCAACGTTGTCGATCTCATTCCTGGTGATCTGTCTCACCAAATCGACAAAGACCTCGTCGACGTTGCTCCTCAGCAACGCACTGGTTTCATAGAAGGGCACTTTGCCCCAGTTATTACTGATTTCGATCCCGTCCTCCACGGTGATGACCCGCTCTTTCGTCAGATCCGCTTTGTTCCCTACCAGGACCAAGGGCACACGGTCAGAGTCCTTGATCCTCAACACCTGCTCTCTCAAATCCATCAGTTCTTCTAACGATTGAGTGTCCGTCACGGAGTACACTAACAAAAACCCCATCCCGGACTTGATGTACAACTCACGCATCGCTGTGAATTGAGCCACACCAGCAGTGTCCAGGATCTCCAAATCAAACACCTTATCATCGATCTCAATCGTCTTCCGATACGAGTCCTCAATCGTCGGGTCATAAGTGTCCAGATACACACCTTGCACAAATTGGACAGTTAAAGACGACTTACCGACACCACCGGCACCCAGCACCACCAGTTTATAATCTCTCATCTTGACCTGCTATCAATTACAACTCCCTCTTTGCCTCTTGAAGCTTCTACACGAACTGGACTTCTAAAATACAACGGCTCATCGTGGGATAGGAGATCTATGGCTATTCGAGAATTCTTTATATACCAAGAAGTGGAAACGTGTACTTTACAGAGCGAATGCAGCATAGTTCCCCCCCATCACTGCAGACCCGGGGTGATTGGATTGCAGAGTCAAAGTACCGTCTGCAGAAATAGTCAACAGAAGTGCCAGTGAGAGCTTGCCTTGAGTAAATCGCTAGGCAACGAAAATCCTGTTGCCATAGGTTAACGTTAGAAGAATTTACAAAGAGACTGTTGGAGGGTCAGATTTGTTGCAATGGTTCATACTGCTGAGTTTTTAGAAGAGCATGAGACACAGATCTCGTCGGTGCTTGCTGGTGGGTACAACCATCCGTTGTTGAGAGAATGGCAGGGGGAGAGGCAGTTGTCCAAGAGCATGCTGATTTTCCCACTGTTCATTTCCGACCTACCGGACGAGGACACGCCCATTGAGTCGCTGCCTAACATTCATAGGTTTGGGATCAACAAGTTGGAGAGTTATGTGCGCGGGCTAGTCGAGAAGGGTCTTAGAGCCGTGATTTTGTTCGGTGTGCCATTGGCTGACGGTGTCAAGGACGCTGTTGGGACCGCTGCAGACGATCCCGAGGGCCCAGTGATCCAAGGTATCAAGTTGCTCAGGGACAAATTCCCCGAGTTGTACATTATGTGCGACGTGTGTCTCTGTGAATACACTTCTCACGGCCATTGCGGTGTGTTGTTTGAAGATGGGTCCATCAATCGGGAGAAGAGTGTTGCCAGGATCGCTGCCGTCGCAGTCAATTATGCAAAAGCCGGAGCCCACTGCGTAGCTCCCAGCGACATGATCGATGGTAGAATCAGAGACATCAAGCTAGGCTTGATCAAAGCACAATTGGCTCATAAGACTTTTGTCATGTCGTACTCTGCCAAATTCAGCGGCGGGTTGTACGGGCCCTTCAGAGATGCCGCGTGCTCTGCTCCGTCGAGTGGCGATAGGAAGTGCTACCAATTGCCACCAATGGGGAGAGGCCTGGCGCGCAGAGCTTTGGTGCGCGATTTGAACGAAGGTGCCGATGGGATCATCATCAAACCGTCGACTTTCTACTTGGATATCATGAGAGACGCAAGCGAAATCTGTAAAGACGTGCCTCTGTGTGCCTACCATGTGTCTGGTGAGTATGCGATGTTGCACGCTGCGGCAGAGAAGGGCATTGTGGACTTGAAAGAGATGACTTTGGAGTCTCACCAAGGGTTTTTAAGAGCCGGTGCAAGATTGATAATCTCATACTTCACTCCGGAACTACTAGAGTGGTTACCAAACTAACCGTGGCTGCCAAAAACTGGCTCCGGCAGTCGCATACAAGGTCTCCATTGGTTTGGTTCCCTTGCATTGTCTGAAGCTTAATCTGGTAAATATTTATATATCCGGTTCTATTTACTATGTATATAAACCCATTGCCACACACTCGGGAGCGCTACAAACAGCTTTTGAAGTCCATTCTCAACGGCAGTGACCAGTTGCAAACGTGCACATCGACTCTAGCAGTAACTATGATACGTCAGATGGCCCCCTGGGTGCCTCAATTTGTGCAATCGTGGAAGAATAACGTTACGGACACGACGCCGTTTGTCACGTTCCAGATGGGTACGGTGGAGGCAGACACGGAGGAAGGGCAAGTGACCATCCGGCCAAGCGTGAAGACGGTGGTGTTCCGTGAATTCTTGTTCAAGGACAAGAAAACGAACGTGTTGACGTTCAATTCCGACTTGAGGACGGAGAAGATGCAGAAACACACCAAGGAGGACCATTCGCACTCGAATAACCGGTACGAGGCGTGCTTCCATTTCAAAGAGACCTGGGAACAGTACAGGTTCAGCGGCGAGTTCTTCATAATATCTCTAAAGAATTACCAAGAGGTGAGCCAGGAACTCCTATTGAATTACGATATCTTCGTCAAGGACGGCGAACACGTCGACGAGAACGGCTTGCCGACAATACGGTTCCCCGACCAAGCAGATTGGGAAAAAGAGGTCACCACAGGGTGGAACAGCTTGTCTAGAGCTGCCAAGGCGCTGTACAGGAAGCCCGCTCCTGGATCGCCAATCACTGGTGAGACGAGAAAATTGCTCGACAAGATCCAGAGGCGTGTAGACGGTGCCAGTGAGGACTCCGGTCTAGAGAATTTCGGACTCGTATGCCTATGCGTCGATAGAGTCGATTACCTGAACTTGAAGGATGGACACGGAGGAGAACGCCGGATTTTCACAAGACGCGTAGAGACAACGGAACAACACTCTGATAACGAGGACCAGGACGACGACGAGGACCACGATGTGTGGGTAGAACAAGACGTCTGCCCGTAGAACCTACTGGCAAGATATTTTTTTTAATGACACTCACATAACCAACGAACCTAACAGCATCAATTGTGTGGACGGTGTGTACAAAATGGTATCCACACAGCCCATTCGCCAGCGCTACCTTTCCAAGATAGAATACACAACGTTATGTCATTTGCTAATCGTTGTCTAGCCAACGGGTTACGAAGCAAATCCATGCACATATTGGTATCAATTGGTAGCTAAACAATAGGAGAAATACACATCGTCGATGTGACTCACATAATTGACGCGCGGGGGGCCATTGATCAACAATAACGTATCTCGTAATCCCCATCCCGTATCGTGCTTATCACCAATCTTATCAAAGGAAAAACGAAAAAAAAAGGTACCCCAGGGAGTTGACAATATAAAAGGCTCATTGCATTTGACACAATGTCTTGTTTCTCTTGATACTTCCTTTGGGGTTGTGTGATCAAGAGCACTATCAGGATGGTCCAGAAGTCAGCCTGTGAAGAGTACTACCCAAACGAAGCCGAGGCACCTGTTGTTAAGTCATCGACGGTTCCCGGCCCTGAATCTGTCAAACAATTGAAGCACTTGAATGAACGGTTTGACACGCGTCCCGCCTACTTTGTTGCTAACTATGACTTGTCGCTAGGTAATTATATCGTGGACGTGGATGGTAACAGTTATTTGGACATGTATGCCCAGATTGCATCGATTCCATTGGGTTACAACAATGGGGCCTTGACACAGGCTATATACACTAATGAGATGAAGAATGCTTTGGTGAACAGACCAGCTTTGGGGAACTTCCCTTCGTCGGACTTGGATTCTATTCTAGAGAAGATTTTGGCTGTTGCACCAAAGGGACAGACGCACGTCTGGAATGGGCTGAGTGGTTCCGATGCTAACGAGTTAGCTCTCAAAGCTGCGTTTATTTATTATATGCAGAAGAAGCGTGGTGGGCGTGACGTTGCCTTCACGCAGGAGGAGTTGTCCAGTGTTATGGACAACAAGCCTCCCGGAGCCCCCAAACTCAGTGTGATAAGTTTCAAGAAGGCATTCCATGGTAGGCTCTTTGCCAGCGGGTCGTGTACTGCTTCAAAGCCGATTCACAAATTGGACTTCCCAGCGTTTGAGTGGCCCCACGCAGAGTTCCCTTACTACGAGTATCCTTTAGAAGCCCACGAGGAAGAGAACAGACGCGAGGATGATAGATGTTTGGGGCTTGTTGAAGACGTTATCAAGACAGCCAAGTACCCTGTCGCCGCGTTGCTGATCGAACCAATTCAATCCGAAGGCGGGGATAATCATGCCTCTGCCTATTTCTTGCAAGGGCTAAGAGATGTGACGTTAAAATACGGTGTTGTGTACATCATTGATGAAGTACAAACCGGTGTGGGTGCCACAGGTAAGATGTGGTGCCACGAGTATGCCAATATTAACCCGCCAGCGGATTTGGTTACATTCTCTAAGAAGTTCCAAAGTGCAGGGTACTTCTTCCACGACAAGGATTTTATCCCTAACCAACCTTACAGACAGTTTAACACCTGGTGCGGCGACCCAGCAAGGATGATCATTGCTGGGAAGATCGGTGAAGAGATCTTGAAACACGATTTAACTGCACGTATCAGCGAAACCGGTGAGTACCTTTTCAAGCAATTGGAAACCGTGGCTGGTAAACACCCTGACTACTTCCAAAGGTTGAGGGGTAAAGGAAGAGGCTGTTTCATTGCTTGGGACCTCCCATCTGCGGAACTAAGGGACAAACTGTTGGCAAACTTGAGACGTAACGGTTGTAACACTGGCGGATGTGCCGAGAAAACCGTTAGACTAAGACCTACATTGGTGTTAGAACGGAAACATGTAGACATCTTCATTGAAGCTCTACAGAAGTCCATTGACATGTTATGACCGTGTTTAAGACATAATCTGTATATACTTGTGTATATAAACACACCCGCTCTTTGCTCTACTCTCCAAACAGTTTTTTCACTCTCTTCAACACAGAGTCCTTCTCAGGGTCGTATGGGTGATCCTTAGATGGAATTTCTAAGATGGCAGGAAACGCACTAGTGAAACCATCGATTCTTGACCTTATCAAATCTGCAATGTGTTGGTTGATCAACAAGATGGCTATATCCTTTCGCTCTTCAGTGAACTCCTCAAATTTACGGGTTATGTCTTCCAAACTCGTCTTGTCCTCCTGGTAAATGAAGAAGTTCTTATTATTAGTGGAAGCATCAATTTGACCTATCCCCGCCAGCAAAAGACCTGTAGTGGTATCCTCGTCTCCGATCACGGCAATAAGCGTCCTCTTGTCAGACATTGCTCCAGTATATGCGCTGCAAAAGAGTACTGGGAGTCTTTCTAAAAGTGCTTACCCATCCTAACTGTACTGGGAGACTAGTTATATATATATAATAATCAATATATATATATATATATATATATATGTCTTTACAGTTTGATAGCTATCTCCCTATCGGAGTTGAATACGCAGTTAAAGACACAGGACCACGAGAAGATAGTAAGAAGAGTTGAGATGTGGAAGCTCTGCGATAATGTGTCGAGCCAATTGATGAAAAGGGCTCACTGTAGGCGATTCCATCTTGGAAATAGCGTTACGTTGTCGGGTCATAACAAATGGTCTACGATCAAGCACGATAAGATGAAAAACGACATGGCTAGAAACAAACTGACAAGCAAGTTTGCGCAACAGATCACCTTGGCTGCGAAGATGAAGGACGACGTCAAACTGGCCCAACAGATAGAAGCTGCCAACAAAAATAACGTGCCCAAGAAGCTGATAGAGCGAGCGATCCAAAAGGGCAAAGGTGGCTTGGATAGTGGTCAAGCCAATGTCACAAACATCTACGAAGGCGTAGGACCGGGAGGTGTGTCTATTGTGATCGAGGCAGTGACAGATAATAGAAACCGTGTTGTCGGAGAAGTGAGAGGCCATTTCAATAAGACCGATTCTCAATTTGGATCCGCTGCATTGCATTGTTTTGATAAGATGGGTACCGTGGAGATCGAGGTTGATCCGCAAGCGAAAGAAGATGAAGTCCTGGACAAGTTACTGTCTATTGAAGGTATTGAAGACATTATCGAGCCCTCGGGCACGCCAGCTGACGAGAAACCCAAGTGGATACTGTACACACAACCGACAGAGGCGTATGCAGTAGCTAAACGCGCAGAGTCACAAGGGTTTGACTTGTCAAACGTAACGATTGAATATATTCCAAAACAAGAGATGCAGATTCCTGTGAGCGAGGACACTAAAGTGTCCCTTGATAAATTGCTCGACAGATTGAAGGGCATTGAGGACGTTACCAACGTCTACACCAACGAGGCGGCAACTTAGTTGGGGATGCCCTCGAGAGCTGTCCACATGTATATAGTAGGCACGTGTATATAGTTATCACATGATCCGAGCAAGAAGCACGTGGTTAGCCACGTGATCACTATTCATCTGCCTGACCTCTAAATCACGTGCGCAAGCTTATTACGTGCTGGCACCGAGCGTGCGTCCCCTGTTTGTTTACGGAAACGCGAAACAGCAGTCCCCGTGATGCCCCTCGCGCGGTATTTTTCGTGTCCTTCAAAAACTTTGCACTGTTTACTAATAGCCATTTCCCTCACACATGTCCTGCAGACAAGTCTGTGAAGAGTGCTCTGCAGAGTGCTGTCGACAGCTCTTTCCTGTGTAGTATTGCACGTCGCCAGCAGCAACTGGGCTCGAGCCACGGTCCTTACCGAGAAATACTTGCAGGTGAAAGTGGGGCCTTTTTTAAAGTTTAACGATCCAAGATTTCCTTTTGTTTTCTGCATCCCCTTGGGCCCGCGCGTTTTGTCTGGCGTGCCTTCCATTCAGGAAGAACTGATATCCAAGAACCATGCTCGAGGTGACCGATGGTTCAATCTGTTGTTCTTTGTTAGTGGATAGTATCTTCAATTTTTGCTCCCATTGTTGATGGAAAAGTTGTGTGTATCTAAAATTTAGTTGCTCTTGAGTGGACAATATTAGTTCTTCACTCAGGACAAGAGATTTTCTGGCTGATACACCATTCTAAACTCTGTGTGGTTACCTGTTGGATCTGTTAGGATCTGAAACATACCATAAGAATTCGCACCTACCAGCTTTTCCTTGTGTTCCATTGTTATTTCATTACCTTCCAATAAGACCTCATCAAGGATTGATGAAATTGCTCCTCTTCCTCATATGTTTTGGTGTAGTGCGGGCACAACTTCCGAGTGAGACAAATTCCACAACTTCCGTGGGAGACACAACTGAGTTCTCTGGTTTTAGTGAGGTCAGTACGCCTCCTTACTCTCAGACTCGGTTCACCTCGTTGACAACGTTGTCGTCGAGCTCTTCTCCTGCTCCCAGTTCAGATCTGTCGAGTGCACAACCTTCGACGTCAGCACCCCCTACGGAGAGCTTTCTATCATCAAGTTCCAGCATTGCTCCAACGAGTCCATCAACAAGTTCGCTGACGACATTTTCTTCCTCCTTCTCATCGTCGTCGTTGCCCTCGTCCACATTTGTGCCCTCTTCATCGTCATCGTCATCATCATCGTCATCAGCATTTTCGTCTCTAGTGGTATCAAGCACTCCGACTACCAGCTCGAGTTTCTCAAGTTCAACACCGCAGACGTCTAGTTCCTCTAGTACGTCATCTATATCAAGCACGTATGTGCCGCCTTCGAGCTCTTCAGCCTCGAGTTCATCAGTGTCTAGCACGTATGTGCCGCCTTCGAGTTCATCGACTCCTACGATATTGTCGAGTTCTACGTCATATACCCCATCAACAACTTCCTTGGTGCCAAGTACGTCTAGTATATCTAGCACGTCGACCAGCTTTAGCAGCTTCTCTAGCGCCCCCGTGAGCTCTAGTTCAAGTTTAATTTCCAGCTCAAGCACGTCATCAGTCTACACAAGCTCTTCGAGCAGTTCATCGACCCCCACGAGCAGTAGCACATCAAGCTTTTCATGGCCATCCAGCTCTTCTAGTTCTACAAGGTCAACGAGTTCAATCAGCTCTACAAGTTCTACAAGCTCAACTAGTTCAATCAGCTCTACAAGGCCGTCTAGTTCATCAAGTTCTTCAAGGTCATCTAGTTCATCAAGTTCATCGAGTTCATCAAGTTCATCGAGTTCATCGAGTTCATCAAGTTCATCAAGTTCATCAAGTTCATCAAGTTCATCAAGTTCATCAAGTTCATCGAGTTCATCGAGTTCATCGAGTTCATCGAGTTCATCGAGTTCATCGAGTTCATCGAGTTCATCGAGCTCTATTACTTCATCAAGCTCTTCGATAACAGCCATGTTATCCTCAAGTGTGACTAGCTTAGATGTAACAATTACTAGTGTCATCGAAGGTGAAACTGTGTTAGCCAATTCGTACACTACAATCACATTAAGCCCCACATCGACCTCCAAGGGGAAGGCCGTGAAGCATAGCATATCTACCAAGAACAGAAATATCATTCTGGGTTGTTCCCTCGGGGTCGGAATCCCACTTGCGATTCTGGTCGTCTTTGCATTATACTACTTCTGTCTAAGAGTTAAGAGTGAAAGCTTTATTGACTCAGATGGTAAATTGGTCAAGACTTATCATAATACCAAATTTATAGAATTTTGGAACACGATCCTTGGGAAATCTTCTTCCAATTCCCCCGTCATGAGCTCCACCACAGATTTCGGGGTTGCTCCTTTACCCAAAATCCATCCTCATAATAACACTGGGTATAAGCCTCAGTCACTGTATTCCACAACGTTCAATAATACAACCACCGTGGTGGATAGTACGGTGTACCCGTCCTACGGTAAAAATAATACAAACCCTTCTCACGAAGCCAAACTCGAGCGATCTGCGAGCTCGTTATTAGAAGATTCCAGGTACGAAGAAGAAATGGAAGTGATCAGAAGTTATGAAGACCCTCCCGGTACACATCTGGGCAATTCTAATGACGCATATTTAAATACAGAGCATGGCGATTACGATTACGAAAACCAACAATTCTTCAAACAAAACCATCCAAGTGATGATTCTAATGCTTACGACGATCAAGCGGACGAATCAGACGATGATTTTGATTTTGAATTGGAAAGCAAAAGGGTATTAAACGTTACAAATGTTTAGTCCTCCAATAATTACAATAATAACAATCATAAGATAGCATTCATACATAGATAATTAATCAAATATATCTGAGTCTACAATGGCCTTTCCGAAGGCCATATGCAATTTCGCGTCCAATTTCATTGGCTACTGGACAAGAAATATATCGCAATTGTTACTATTTTTTAATTGCTGAGTATTCAAACATACTTGCCTGTTAGCAAGACGGTATTCTTGCTGTTAGAAAGTAGATGCTTTGTAGCAGTGTATTGTGGATATATTTAATCTTACTGTTGTGAATAAAGCATCAAAACAGCTTCGCTTTGGATTGTTTTTCGCTCATCTTCAACAACACGATAGGTGTCACGGTAAGAGACCTTTTTTATTGTACCGGCTTTTTACTCCACATTTGGCTCTCAAACCCTGTAGCAATAGACTAACATCTGGGTGGTATTAGTATATTTAACGTGTAAGTGCCCTTTGTTTGCTATTTGAAAGCGGTTAGATCATAAAGCATGCCATCACAAAATGATCAAATCTCAAATATTGGGAAGACTTTGTCCATGACTGCGTCTGCGATGCTAAATACGCCAGACAGCTTACTATCAGCGCAAAGTGAATACAAGAAGATTTTAAGTAAAACCGTGGGGGAGTCGAATAGAAATGATTTGTTAAGTAAGACAAAGAGTAATGCCATCCATTTTCGAACAAACTCTACTTTCCAAGATTTCAATGCATCTTCCAATGGCGAGAAATACTTTAAAAATAACATTACTAGCACTAAGAAAAGTTTCAAGCTACTAAGTTACATTAACGATGATCTGTTGAATGAGCTGGATGGGAATGAAATGTCTACAGGAGTTAGATTATTGGAAGATGAACATTCTCATAAGACAAAGGGAAATAAGACATCCTTATTCCAAGGGTTTCAAGCAACGCTATCTGATGATACAGACAAAGTGCTAACTCCAACAGGGAACTTGTTGACTGACGAGAAGGGAGAACTGCCCTTAATCGAGACCCCGGGGCCCAAACATGAGAACGGCGCAAAAGAAATCGATTTTAATGAGGAATATATCAACAGATCATATTCTTTGAATTATTTACAGGAGTTGATGACCAAGTTAAGCAAAATGTTATCTCACCTTGATACGAAGAAGCAAGTGACGATCAGTGAAATTGAAGAATTGGACTATAAGATACGAAGATTGGAAGTAAGGAGGGACTTGATGTTCAATAAGATTGCTTCTCTCGAAGAAAAACAGCTGTTATTCGAAAACAACAAAGATGTTATCAAGGCAAGGATGATATTCTTAGAAGATTATGGCTTGAAACCTGATAATAAATTAAATCCCGATGAATCACCGGATTCTGAAATAGAACTAAAGTCAAGCTCTACAGCGATTGACAATTTGGAAGATGATAAGATGCGCATTGCTAAATACAACTCTCTTCCGGCATCAATGAAGTTGAAGAACTTCTTTCAAAAGAAAAACCTAAGGAAAAGAGATACAATCCCGTCTTTACAACAGTACTACAAATCTGGAACTCTTATTGATGTCATTGTCCAGCAAGAGAAAACAGCTGTGTCCAGTATGGATTTTGATATACCGTTCGGCCATCTGTGCTATTCTAACCATATGGATCCGAGTATATATATTAACGATATGTCCAAAAAAATGTTGGTAGGTAAGATGGAAGGGCACAAAGCTACAGTGCTCTGTATGAACACAGATGAACATTATAATATGCTGGTCACGGGAAGTAAAGATGCAACAATAAAAATATGGAATTTGGATCTCGGTTTGAATCCCCACTATGGAACACCTACGGATGGAGAGATTATTGATCCGTGCATATTTACATACACTGGACACCATGATAGTGTAAATACGTTATCTTTAACACCAGATAATATTTTGAGCGCATCGCAAGATATGACAGTTAGGCAATGGGATACCAGATCTGGCAAGTGTATACAGTGTTTGGATGTAAATTTCACAAACACCAATAGAGATCATTCTGTTGAGAGAGTTACCCACACATCGCATCTAAATGATTTTATACCAGTTGTGGGTGGCTTGCAAAGCTATGATGTGGCACTAGCTACTGGAACTATTGACGGTAAGGTGCGTTTATGGGATCTAAGGAGCGGAGATGTTGTAAGGACTCTCTCTGGGCATACCGATTTTATTACTTCACTGAAATTTGATTTAACCAACATTGTTACCTCATCCAATGACAAGACAGTAAAAGTATGGGATCTGAGAATGGGGTCGGTTTTGGACACATTAACTTTTCAAACGCCCGTGACATCTGCTGATTTCGATGACAATTATATTATCATTTCTAAGGGCTCTCAATTTTCAACCGTTTATGACAAAAAGACTTCAAGTACCTATGAGTTGAAACCAAATGATGCAGTTGATGAGGACGTCAATTCATCGTGCTCTTTAAGTGTTAAGTTTAAAAATGGCTACTTAGTTGAAAGCAGGAGTGACGGATGCATTAATAACTGGGCAATATGATTACCTATAGTTGAAACTCAGCTTCTCCCCAAAACAACTCTATAGAAATATTCTTAAAATCAATATATATTCTTGCCGACCTTCTGGATATCCTTCTGACTGATATCATGCTATAAACGTATTCAGCATTTTAATATTCGAAAGTAATTTGATAAATGAGAGCATGTTTTACAGAGCATTTGCAAAACAAATTCAGCACAAGATACTAATATGTTTAGTTATTTAAATTGTGGATTTCTTTATATACATGAATATTCACCGTATTTGTATCAATAATAGTTTAGAATGTTAGTAATGGAACTTCTTTTGCTCAACTATTGAGGCCAAACTATACAATAGTCCTAAATATTAGAAGAGGAAAAGATCATTTTTCTGACACGCTCTTGGTATTTTCTAGTTGTTCTTCTAAATTTTTGCATTTGTTGTCAAGTTCCACAATATGGCGCTTGTACAAATCGGTCATCAATTCTAATTCATTGATCTTAGTCTTCATCTTAATTAAGTTCTCCTCATAGTATAATCTTATATCCAAAGGAATGTTTTCAGTGTGATTCTTATTAATTTCATTCCCTTGGAAGTCTGGCTTGATATCGTCTCCAACATATATTTGTGGAATGTGATGTGTAGGAATTTGGTTTAAAGAGTTCAAATTATGTGATGCAGATGTGTTGGGAGTTAGAATATCGTTTGATAAAGCGATTGATGGTTGTGGTATAGATACTTTCCTGCTGTTCAACGGACCTTGAGGAGGGGAAAAGTATAGTTCATTTTTTAAAGCATCTTTCACAGCAGAAAACTGAATTGGTAACTGTGTAGATATTGAGTGCAGGGCTGGTGAAGATAGAGCTGAATTGTAACTCATGGGCGGATGTGGATTGGTGCTTCTGTTAGTCAGTGACTTAGCTGTGCTTGTTGAATCCTTGGTAGTAACATCAGTAAGTATTTCAGATAATCCAGGAAGAGTAGTGAGATTTGATTCTGATTTAGCCGTTTCATTAGGTTTGTTCGTAGCAGTTAAACTGACTACATCTTTTTGATCGACGCTTTTATGAGGATGCAAGTTGTTGAGATTGGTTACTGTCTTAGCAGAAGGATGCCGCACTTCAGACTTCATATCCTTGAGCTTCATTTTCATATAAGAATAATCTTTGGCACATTCATCGCTACACTCGGCACCACCAACCCCTGTCGAATGACTGTTCTTATGATGTTCAACTCTCTGTTTCTTTAATTCGGGAGGTTGGCTATGCGATTTTCTCTTTCGTTGATTCCCATCTATCTCGTGTTGGTATGTGCTCTTTAATGAATCCTTTTTCCTTTCAATAGAAGAGCCATGAGTTAGCTGAGGCTTTTCGCTACTAAATTCGATGTGTCCATGAAGCGAATCTGTTATATTGTTCCCTCTTCTATTACGAGGTTTTATGACGTCAGTCTTCAAACTTATAGGTCTTGGCCTTCCATGAAGTTTCAGAAATAAGCCACAAGCATTACAGAGCACAGACCCGCTTTCATCTCGCCTCCACAGCGGTGTTGTCAATGTCAAGCAATTCTTACACATCGGTCCATTGGGTGTCGTCGAGTCTCTATCACTTGACATATTGCTTAAGGTCCTCGTTGCAAGCTTTACTATTGACGTGTTTGGTACGGTTGATTTAATTACCTCACCCTTTGCCACGCTAGTCTCTTCACTAGTATCTTTTTCTGTGAGATTTTCATTCGATCCAATCTCTTCTTGTTCCGTATCAAGTTCAGCAGCCTTCCTCAACACTGTTAAGCTGTCATTAGAGCTGCTCAGATCTTGGGAAATAACATGCTTGATCGGACCCGCAGGTTCCTTTAATTCATGGCCCATATTTGAATGTGTTTATCTACAGGTACGGGTCCACTTCTTCGACTCACTGAGTTTCTAAACCTCCATAGTCTTTGTCAATACATAAAACTAATAGTCTTTCCAACTGTCATCATCGCTAACAACAAAAATGAAAATCTCGATTGTTGATAAAAAATTCGAGATATGATCTTCGGCGTTACGAGCCCGGGAAGGACTGAAACGGGTTATATTAACGGCACTGGCGCAACTAATCGTCAGTAATAGAAACAATGCAGTTCTTCCTACTTGGAAATGTTCTCATTGAGTATAAATTTTAATATTATATAGTATGGACATTGGACTTTACCGTTCAGCTTAATCTAAGTACCTGTCAAACGGTTCTCCAAGGACATTTTCTACTACTTTTACTAACCCGGTTCTGACTTCATTCTCAACGGCTTCATCATCATCTTCTAATAGCTCTGCTATCGTAGGAACCAGTTGAGGTAGCAGAACTAGCCAACTTTCTCCAACCTTAGAGTAGATCAATTTGATAGCCTTTACAGCCCACAACCTTTCGGTGGATGAGCTAGCGGTCATATGTCTTACCAGTAGATCTTTCATGGTTTTGTTATGTTCATCCACAGCACTGTTGTTCGAAGCTAAAGCACCAATTGCCTTAACCAAGTATTTACCAACACTAGGTTCCACAACAGATAGTTGACCAAATAGAGGTTCGCTTATCAATTCAAATCTTGAATCAGACTTCCAGTATTCATCTCTATCGTATTTGAAGGACGACACCAATGAGTTTAACATTAGACGATGTAAATTAACATCGGACAGTTCCTTTTTAATGTATCTATTCAACAGTTTGTCGATATGCTCTAGCAAATAAGTGAAATACGATGTGATTATACCGCGTAGATTGTCTTGCAATTTATTGAAGAATTTAAAGAAAGCTGTTAATCTTTGTACCTCGGTGATACTAGTGTTTGTGGTTTCTTCACCGTCAAACGCCCAACGGATAACTAGAGCGAACAAAGGCCTGAATACTTTATCATTCATTTTCAACACATACGCATTAGCAATCTGATGCACTGATGCTTCAATACGACTTATGGTATTGTTGTCGAAGTTACTGACTGAACGGTATTCAAATAAGGACAATAGTAATCTGAAGAAGACTGGTGATTGACTAGTAGCTGATTTCTTATCAATTTCTTCCACACATGATTCTAAAGCACTTAAGAATAAGGAAATTTTAATTGAATCATTTGAGTTTACCAATGAAGAGACCCATAGATTTGCTAAAACTTTCAGTATTTCTTTCAAATCTACATTCTTGATCAAAAGATCGATAATAGGCAACCTTACAGACGTTTCAACACCTTCTGCAGAAAAGATAGCAAGCAATATATCATTCAAATTTGAAACCATGAAGTTTGGAATCTTTTTCACTATAGTTGCAAATAACAACATGATCGACATTTGCACTTGTGGTTTTAGTGTAGAGTCTTCTTTTGCTTCTAATTCCTTAAAGTAACTTATTGTGGGAGGAACAATCTTTGGATAGAATGAAATACATTTCACACCTTGTACCTGGATAACATTGGTAATTATGACTAGAGATCCAATAAAGATTTCAGGGGAAAGAGTTGTCAAATCAGCAGTAGCTAAGGTTAAAGCGGCGTTCAGAGTATCGTTTGAGAAGTGAGTACCAAATTTACCAATCAAAGCTCCAACAGTATTTAACATGACTTGATTAACCTCTTGGTTGATATCGCTTTCATTAGGTATAATAGCTAAAAATTGGGATACTACTTGCTCAGCACATTCAAAAGAACTTACATCTTCAGTTTCAAATTTCTTAGCAGTAACAAGCGAAACATGAGACTTAATATCACTGTTATTAGTGGTTGCTAATAATGATAGTATGCTACTAGTAAAATACTTGATTGGCAGTAACTGTAACAAATTCTCCAAATACGCCAATAGGGCGTTCATAGAGTTAACTTTCACGGAATTAATGTCAGTAGTGTTGATGTCTTTCTGAAAATTGCTAATGTCGAAATATTTGGGGTGGCCATTTATCAGAGATAGGACAGTCTCTAAAATTTCTGAGAAGCTCTCTTTTATGGAATCAATGATACTGTGATTATCATTCTCATCCAATAAAACGGAATACACTTTCAAACGAATACTTCCATATGGTTCATAGTGGTCTCTACTCTCTTCTTTAGTTAATCTGTTTAAAAATTCAATAGAATTTTGAATCAACAAGAGTAGTTCTGTTGGAGAAGAAGATAGAATCCCATTAGCAAAAAGACCGTGATGTTCAAGTTCTGCCTTACTTTCTGGGTTATTTCTGGCCAATAGAACATCTTTGATTATATTTAGATAATTCTTCATTCCGTAGAATTGATCCAAAACGTCAAAATTGTTCATAAGGGATTTAGCAAAGTCAACAATGTGTCTCGTTTCACCGATCTTGAAATTGATGACAAGGTTATGATATTGCTGTGCAATTAAGAAATAGAAGGACCCAATGACACGTGAAGATCCTAATGATTGAATCAAAGTAGAATACAGCTTAACCCTTCTGTGGTTTGGTACATGTTGGAAAGCCATAGTGAAAGTCATCAAAAGAAATTCGATCTGATCATCGTTCTCCTTATTTTTGAGAAGAGCAGGAATAACAGTTTGGATAGTCTTCTCTACCACCTGTGTGGTAAATGCATCATCCTGGCGGATACTGTGGGAGCCCATAAAGGTGAAAATTGGCATCACAGAATGAAGAATCACTTCGGAATTCAAAGATGCTAAAGCTGCAATCACCAATAGCAGTTTGTTTTGTAACTGTGGGGACGATGAGTTTCTAATAGTGGACACCAATATGTCTGCTCTTACGTTACTTAGTTCAGTCTGTCCTTGTTCTTTCAATGATTGAATAGTGTTGAGTATACAAGAAGTGACAGTCTCCTGCAAGTATAATACAGGGAGGCCGCCGTCTTTCTCTAAAGTCTCCAAGTCGGATAAAAATGAGAGTAAGGTAGACAACATGGTTGGTGTTCCAGAAACATTTGAATTATCCAAGCATTCTAGCAAAATCGTCAGTTCTCTTAAATGAAGTTCTGCCAACTGAGCAATCTCTTCCTTTTGGAATGCTGCTTTATTTGATGAGGAACGTCTTCTCCTCCTTTTTAACATTACATCCATTTCTGAATTTGGAGTGATCTTATTTTTAGCTATTAAAGATTCAAAGATGTCCGACGATATACACAGAGATTGCAAAAGCAATATTGAATCATAGCTCTGCTCAGATGATGCTGTCGTCTTCACTATTGAATGAACAATTTCTAACTGGCTTGATGATTTTAGTGTTGAAAACACTTTTATCAATCTTGTAGATACCAAATTAGACAACTGTTCGTGTTCTGACTGTAAGGCATCCAATATAAACTTTATCATAGTTGCGTTTCTCTCCTTCTGGGATATTAGATTGACTATTTCGGATTCAAACTCATTGAACGGAACTTTATTATCCTTACAACGGGTTTCCCACGTAGATCTCTTAATCAAGTATTCTTTAATAGTTTGCTCAAAAATTGCAGAGTAATCAGAAGACGTTATCGACAAATTTTTGTTCAAATAGGACAATATGACCATCTTACCATATGGCAAAGGAATGTACAATGCTTGGTTAGCCCAAAAAGTCAAATATATTTTGGAGTTCTTGGCTGGCAACAATAAATCAGAAATATCTGTGTTTTCTACGATATAATTCTCTAGGAAATTGTTCAACCAATTCTCGCCATCTTTTGGAGATAAATAAGGTACCGAAATGTCATTACCATATATTTTTTCTTTTAAGAAATAGTGCTTTGTGAATGGACGTGTTGCAATTTTACTCAAAATTTTCTTGATTGCTATTCTGATATTTTGAGAATTGTCATTCAATCCGATTATCAAGGCTGGAACAATGGAAAATAAATTTGAATCTTTATCAATATTGTTTAAATATTTTAGAATATTGTTCAAAGAAATTAATTTCAGAGTTTTTGGAGTGGTGGGTGAGATTGTTGCCCTAATCAAAAACGTTAGTCTACTCTCTAATGTAGAGAAGAATGACGATAAGAATAAACCAGAAGAATATCTTTTACCAATGGCCTCAATAAACAAGGATAAAACGTTGTTAAAGATGTGGTCATCTGATGCTAGCATGGAAGTGCTTGAGGTAATTATGGAAGCCGAGTGTTTATCTAGAAACTCTTTGAAAGGTGCAACTGAGTTCATCTTCCCAACGATCTTTTCGGTATTGACATCCAACTTATCGTTGTTCGATTGTAGTTCAGGAACATCAGCATTAGCTACATTGGAAGTGAATAAAGACGAAGTTAATCTTATTTCAAATAGAGATGGGGTCAAGTCTAAGTTCGATAAACAATGTAGAACCATTTTCTCATTTCTTTGGATCAAGAATTCAAAACAGTTTATTAATAAACTTTTATCTTCCAAGACTTCAGAAAGGTGAATCAAATCATCTATTAGGACTCTTGATTCTGTTTGATTCAATTCTGTAAATTTCATCAACATAGATATATTAGCAAGTCTTGAATGGTCATACCTAGTGATACTTCTTAACAATCCAATGAAAAATTTGTCATTAGTCACATCTTTGATGTTTAGCTCTTCAAAATTTGTGAAATGTTTAACAAATAGTTGATATGTTTTCTTTGGCCATTGGGCGTATTGATTATCGTCACTAACGTTTTGCAATAGCTTGACGATGGTAACCAACGCCGTCTTCTTTGGGGTAGTTAAATTAGTCAAAATGGTATCAATAGCGGCAATGATGATTTCCCTTTTCAAAGGGAACGCAGTGGAAAACACAACCAGCACTGTGTGTGCCACAACTTGGCAATCGCTTGAATTTGATTCTAGTAACTTGGCACAAACTTCTAAAATAACAGGGACCAAATTATGTAATTTTGAATCATTATTCTTATTGTTTGTGTTGAAAGCAATTAGGTTTATGAAACAACAAGTCACAAAGACTAGTTGATTAGTGTAAGTAGTCCTTGACTTCAAACATTTAGTTAAAAAATTTGAGTAAAATTTAATGAAATCCATGTCATTAAATAATTTGATTATGGCTAAGTTCGTTGGTTTAGTCTCACTTCTCACAAAATTAGATAATGGGTTGAATAAAGGTGGTAACTTCACAATATCTAGTATCCTCTTGAAAACGGGACTATCGTAATAGTTTAGCGTAGACAATAGTAAAATGTCAGAGTTTAAGATATGGATTTGAAATCTTCTTACTAGCCACTCTGTAGCATGCAGAGTTGGAGTTAGATGCCAGTACTGAGAACTCAACAGAAGAAAGGAAGTGATAACCATGTTTAAATTTTTAATCTCTTCCTTAGACTGGGTGTTCCTGTCGATTTGAATAGAAGTCTGCGAAAAGAGAGTCTTTTGAAACACTGAGAATCTTGGATCTATGACAATTAGTTCCTGCAAAGCCCGCGAAGCATTGTCAAATATAAACTCGTAGTCTTGCGTAGAAGCGGTCTTTGGGTTATAGATCAATGAAGCAGAATGCAATTTTTGTCTCTTATTTCTATCAAATGCCACAGTAGCATTCTGTTGGGCGATAGTAGCCAACTGATCACTTAACGAAGACATAATGTTATATGTAAAAGTCAGTGGTTAAAACTAGCAAAGAAGAAACAAGAGCCTATTTTTGCTAAAGTCTATACAAATGTGGCTATACAAATGTTCAATGGTAAGATTACCATTTGATATATTGAATTGAATACATTTAAAAGCTCATCGCTTTTAATTTTTCTCATCTAAAAGACATTTTTTAAATGTGTGTGAAAATTTTCCATAGAAAAAAAAAAAGAGTTGAGATAAGTATCATTAAAAACGAACATACAAAAAAGGACAATAGAAAGGATAAATTGAGCTCAGAAAGCAGGCATCTAAAGCTAATAACATAGGCTTGGCGCATAGTTTATATATATATATATATATTTGCCCAAAAGGAGTAATTCAAAAAAAGGGTAATTAGCTGCTCACTTCTCCAATTACTGAATCATCAAAAAAAGAAAAAGGATAATAAATACCACGGAATACTATGAACCCAGTTTTATCTTAGATCTGTGGCATATTGTCTTCGCCTCCAAAGTGCTAGGGGGGAGCTTCAAATATATCTGATAAGATGTATGGTGTTTTTAGCTTCAATGAAATATCAAAGATAAGCGTAACATAAACCCTCCCACAACTTTTCCCCTCACCGGTGTCATCGCTCTTTAAAAAAAGCTATATACAACTGCAGCAGTCTTTGGAGAGTAGCCCCTGTGGAGTCTAGGCTTGCTTCTGAGATCGCAGGGATCGACCGGAGTTTCTACATCTCCATTGTTGATTCAGGCTACAAGAAAACTCTTTTAGCCGCCGACAGCACCCAGCCTCTTCTCCATTTTGTGTACTCCTCTTAAATTGTAGTAGTGAAGAAAAAAAGGCTGATATATAGGTATTTTTCCACTTTAGGAAATTTTGAACAGAGGGAAAAAGTGACCGCAAAACCCCAGACGTAATTCACGTCAGCGCTAAATTGCAACCAATCGCAGATCAAAAATAGCTTTTCCTACCGGATCAAAGTCGCGCACATTCTCATATTTTAACTAATGTTACCTCCTAACTAGACCGAGAAGTCTCCACAGGCTATGATAGAATTTCTTTATTGTGTTTTTGTGTCCTTTCCATCAAATTCCGGGTGGTCGCTTTACTCTCTTGATTAGAGTAAATTGTAATTTTTAGATATGCATGTCATGGAAACGTAATATTCCACTGTGCTTGCAGTAGTTGCCTCTTGTAGTGGTTGGTGTTGACTAGTGTTTTATTCCTTAGACTCGCCTGCAGAACGGATACTGAGGCTACATTGTTGTAAATGTGTATGTGGTTAATTAGAGTATTAATTAAAGATGATCCTTAATTTAAGATTAATTTGTAATTAATTTATTTCACTAACAAACCTATTTTACACAGTCAGTGCAGTGTATTGAGTCACTCTGACACAAGTAACAAAGCCATAGCAGCTCTGTGGCTTATATCTACATTCTTGGCACACACTAAAAAATTCAACATGTCTGGCTTTCATATATATTGAGACGTGCGTTGTATATATATATATGTCTGTGTGTGTATGTCTTCAAGATTCTTGATGTTTTATCTTTCCCTTGGGTTTTGGTTGTCTGTTTGGTATTTTTATATTTTATTCATTAATATAGTACCTCTTTCTAATAATTTACCCCAAAAAGAAAATTGGTAGGCATTTTTGGGTAAAAATCGATACAAAATATAAAATTTAACTTCATTTTTTCCATAGGCAATACAATTTGGGACAGTTGATTTATTAATGCCAGATTGCAGTTTCGATAACGACAATAACGATACATCTTCACTTAAAGGATGTGTTCCACCAGATATCAACAACCCTCCGTCGTCTATTCCTTTGAGATCTTTAAATAACAGATACCAAGAGATCCGTGAATTGGGAGTCGGATCTTTTGGATCTGTCACACTTTGCAAAGGTTATTTTGATTTAAATGAAATCCAAGAGAACCAACAGCAAACACATAACAAAAGGAACTTATTGTCGTGTAAAGATGACATAGAAAATGTGACCACAAAGCATCAAAACTTAGTAGCTATCAAGACCATGATGACAAAACTCGGTACGTTGCATGATTACAAAAAAGTTCGTGAGATTAAATTCATACTAAATGTCTCCAAATCAAGACATTTAATCTCCATACTAGAAATCTTTATCGATGACATCAATTATAAGTTGCATATCGTTATGGAATACATGGAACAAAACTTATATCAAATGATGAGACACAGACGGAAAAGAATCTTTTCTTACCCATCACTGAAATCCATCTTGGCACAAGTGCTAGCTGGTATTAAACATATTCATTCACAGAATTTTTTTCACAGAGATATCAAACCGGAGAATATTTTAATATCACCCACTTCAACTCATTTCGACAAGAAAAGTATAGCAGGTGCTAGTTATAAGGACAACTATATCGTGAAGCTAGCAGATTTTGGTCTAGCAAGAGATGTTAACAATAGAAACCATTATACTGCTTATGTATCAACAAGGTGGTACAGATCTCCAGAGATATTATTAAGAAATGGGTTTTATTCTAAACCTTTAGATATTTGGGCGTTTGGGTGTGTAGCCATCGAAGTCACTACTTTAAGACCTTTGTTCCCAGGGGCCAACGAAATCGATCAACTTTGGAAGATTTTACAAGTATTGGGCACACCTCACAAAGTTCCTCAGAGTATGGAGACTCATTATATCCCACATGGTGGATTCTGGGAAAAATCGAAGAAATTAGCGGAAAATTTAGAATTAGAATTCCCATACGTAGAGGGTGTTACTCTAGAGCCCTTTATCTCCACGGCACATTTAAAAGATTTGCACGAAGTAGTAAATAACTGCCTTAAATGGGATCCAAATAAAAGAATGACAGCAGATGATCTATCTAGCTTGAAGTTTTTTGAAGGCACTGTATTACAAGAAAAGAGTAAAGAATCCTTTGAAAACTTAGCAAGCTACCAAGAAACTAACCAAAAACCAACTCGTAATTCTAATTTCGGTAAGCAAGCTTTCATGTTTGTTGGTTTACAGAAAAGTGATTCTGAAAATAAAGACAATTCGTTAGTCTTTAACAAGAGAGAAGACCATGAACCGAAGTTAACAATGACCGAGTTTCTAAAGGATGCCGTCAATGATACTTCCAAGGATCACATTATCGATTTTTACCAGGATAAGCAAGACGATGATGATGAAGACGACGATTTGGACGATGACTCAGATGAGATAAATCTATCAAAAGAGATCCAGAGAAGTTTGGAATATTATCCTATACCTAAAGAAGTACCCGAGTTGAATCATTGTGACAACGAATTCAATAAGAATATAGATCAAACCATTGAAATCATTGAAGAGATAAATGACCAGGATATATTTGAACAATGTTTGCTTGAACAACCTTTATTAATGCAACCTGTGAACAATGGCTATACTTACGACAAGGTTGTTATGGCTCGAGATGAGAAAGATATGCACGACGTGATCGGGAATATACATGATTCGGAGTTCCTGGAAAATGAGCTCAATATCTCAAACTCCATGAATTATTATAGAAACAATAACTATTTCCCTACAAACCATGCAAACAATCACCGGGATCACAACCAACAAAACCTCATTCCAAGAGTATTTCAAAACGATGCTATTCAGGATAATAATGATAAAGCATTCCCTGAATACTCGTTTAAACCTTCACAGAATTTCTTTAAAAATGTAACGTTTTAAAGAGGAGGAAAGAAGCGATGGAGTTTGTGTAGATACTTTTTCAACCTCTATTTACAGTGCTCCTAAATTATGTTACTACAAGCTACAAGGGTGCTATTCGTAAACCATATATTCATGTTTCTATCGGTAAAATATAGCAATACCAAAATCTCTTGGCTATAACTACCCCTAAACAGTTCTTCACAATCGTATCGGTAACGTCTGTTTATACTATGAACGGACGTGTCACTTTCGGGCTTAAAGCCCTTGTGCAGGGCGAGATACTTCTAGGCACCGCTCCTTCTCAACGTTTGCAAGGAGGAACGACTTTTTGGATATCGGACTTTAGCATTTCTATAAACGACACGGTTTTTCTGTTGAACCATTTGCCACATAACCCTAAAAAGCCCTAAGCACAACGTGTGCGATATGTACGGGTAATATCCGAGCCCAAGACCAACGCCGATAAAAACGTATCCATATGCCTCTCCCTCTGCAGCTACGTACCTGGTGCAATTCAACAGCCAGACTCTCGCGTGTTTTCCTCCAAGGATATTTCCTCGCATAAACAAGAATTATTTCGGCTTTGGCTACGATTTCAAACCTCGCTGAAATCGTTGCTCTTTTCGTATGAGTCCACCGTTTACAACGGCGCAGGAGTTACTAGAGCTAAACTTAATTGAGCATGCTAATAGCTTACCACTAGAAATTCGTCGACATTCTTGTAAAGCAGCTCATATATATATATATATATAAGACAATACGAACATATTCTCGTAAGGCAACTATAGTAGTTTCTAATATTTATATTCCTCAGCAAAAAGGAAAAAAAAGATAGAATCGACTAGTTATTTGAAGCGTCGGTTTTATGATACTGTTTTTATATTAGCATATTTCATAATTCATCATCTACCAATCCACCAGTGGACTGATATGAGCGGCATTACCATCCCAAAGAATCCTTCTACTCTATTAGAAGTCAGAGAACAGTTACAACACTACTTCAAAGGTAAGACAACTTCAGATATGTGTTCTCCTGGCCCTGCTGCGATAACTTTGTTTCAACAAGAGAAGTCACCTTCTGTGGAGCAAGACTCCCGTCATAAAGGCCTAGTAGCAGCAGCAGCTTTGTCACTAGCTGTGACAGTACCGTTTCCCATTGCATCGAGGCGTTCGAAACAAACTTTCCATGTCCAAAACGATTATATCTTACCTCAAAAGACAAAGACTTTGACTTGCCTGTGCGGGTCTAGTGACAAAGAGGAACCTATTGAGAGTTTGATTCAATGTAACCATTGTCACAGATGGCAGCATTTGAAATGTTACGGTCTGAGGAATAAATTGGAGATTTTACCCATCAAGTTCTATTGTAACGTTTGCCAGCCAAATCTCTCAGTAAGCAATTACAAAGTCACCAAGAAGGAGAGCTTCAAGAAAAGGCAACAACAACACCAACAGCAGACCCGACACCGTGAGTTGGAAGGAAGAGCGTTCCCATACTTATCCAAGTCGATCATTAATCTAAACAATATTCTTAGAGGCAGTTTACCAGAGAAACACCGTTTCTCCTCACCATCAGTGGCTACCAGCTCTGTGATGACAACACACACTTTGCTGAGCTCTAACTCGTCAAACTCTCTGCACTCTTCTCCATTGAAAAATTTGGAAAAGCCAACCGCAAGCAATGCAGTGAAAGCGGTGAGAAATGGTTCTTACGAATTCAAGGATAAATACGTGAAACTATTGATCGATGACCATCATGACGATGATTGGGTGAAACCTATTAACAAGAAACTCGATATACCCTCGATTGCATCTGTTTTCCAAGTCGGAACTCAAGACGGTGTGGAGGTACTAAGATCAAAACAAAATTTCGAACCGCAAGAACCAATCACCGATTTGAAAGGCTCACTAATTGATTTCCAGAAAAACTATATCTCTAACCCAGAAAACCAATATAGAATATGGGGTACTACGAAACCTGGGGTTTTGTTCCATCAACACTGGCCCGTATATATCGATACGTCCTCTAATCCAATGTTGAAGAACATGAGGCGGTCATGTTCTCCCAACGTAGAATTGAAGACTATTAAGGACAATTCCGATGAAATCAAGTTCATTCTGGTTGCCAAGGAAAAAATACGTGAAAACGATGAGATTTGCTTCAACTGGCAATGGGACTTGAGACATCCAATTTGCCATATCATCAACAGCAAAGATGACGCCCGCGAGACGATCGACATCCTCAACGAGATGGACACGTTCTGGCTAATCCATTCTATTAACAACATCTGGCAATCATGCCCTTGTGCGTGTGCCGACAAACGTTGCCAATTGGTGAAAGTGAAAGAATTTGCTGATCAATTTCATAGAAGATTAAGCAACTCCAAATAGAATGGTATTAAAACTCGTTCTCAAGTGACAGAGTCCCAGGCAATAAGTTAACATTCAACATATTAATAACTAACATTCAACATTTACTATAATCTCATCCTTAACATTCAACAGTCATAGTATATATATTCAACATTTATATAAATTTATTAGTAAAACCATCTAATACTGGCACTTTTAACCGTTCAACGGGCAAAAAAAAAAATATTACATCGCTATAATTTTACTGGAAAAAAATATTGATACTAATGCCAAATAATGTACGTTGAGAAAGGATAACGGTTAGCGGACCTTACCAGCGCACGAACCAGTCCATACACGAACATCCATAATGGCTCACAGGGCAATAATACAAGTTGTAATTACTGGGGCGCAAGTGTTTGGGAAAGCGTTTGCAGAGGCGTACAGACAAGCGTCTGCGCAATCAGTGAAGCAAGGTGCCACCGAAGTGAACAGAGGCCGCAGTTCAGGCAAGGAGGAGTACGGTGGTATCACCTTGGATGAAAGTTGCAAGATTTTGAATCTCAACTCAAAGGACGCTTCCGAGTATATGGCACCTAAAAAAATAAACGAACGCTTCGAGTACTTGTTCCATGTCAACGATAAGGAGAAAGGTGGTAGTTTCTACTTGCAAAGCAAAATCTACAGAGCTGCTGAGAGGCTAAAGTGGGAAATAAGACAGAAGGAGCTGGAACAGGAAGAGCAAGAGCAGGACAAACCTACAGAATCACCACCGAATAAAAACGGTGCTCCCGAACAATAGTACGTCGGGAAGGCGCACGTACATGCCATATACGCTTCCATAGAACTTGTATATATCTCAGAAGACTCATTACAAATAAGACAAGAAGAAATAAAATAAAGAAAAATGTTTGATCATGAAAAAGAGGCACCGTAGAGTACAAATTGGCAAGCAGCATGACACTACTCTTTGCAAAACATGCGTCTATCCCTCCACGTGGGAAGGATCTTTCTCATAAGCAGGAAGGTTGATCTAAGAAACCGGAAACGAAATGAAAGTCGTGCCTACCTTGTTTGGGGGTAGTCGACGTTTCATTCAGCTATGGGTTATATCGAGTGGTATCTAAAACTCAAGTCCCAGTATTAACTAGTCAATGCTTAACAGGAAACAAACAACTCCGAGGAGCGCAAGTTCCCATTAAACCCAACAATGAGGACCCAAGTAAAAGAACCGTAAGGTTTCTATAATAAAGTAAATTAATATTATCTTGAGATAGTATTAACCACTACTGATGATGGGGATTTAAAAAAGAATTAAATAAAAAACCGAATCAGATAATAGAAAAAGTGTAGTTAAATGTACTATCCATTGTCAGCAGAAAAGCTTCATATTTATACATTTTCTCACCCGACGCTCATCGCAAAAAAAAATTTTTTCCTCAAAACGTTACCCTGACACACGTGACACAATTTCACGTGACATAGCCCTAACTTAGAAATTAGGGTATGTTGACTGAGTCAGGGTAATGGGTTTTCGAAGAGCCGCCGAACTCAAAAAGAGTGTTTACCATGGTGGTGAGCAGTTGCCATAACCACTCTGGGTGACACTCTTGTTACTTACACAATGTGTAGTGATGAGATACGACAGAATGGATGAGTGGGAAATTGGATGAGACAGATCCACTGTTTTCAGTCAGTGTCAAACGGTTTCATGCGCAATTCCGAGAGCTCCTAGACTGACTTTGGGATTGAAAGATTGAGTGTTTTCCAGAGCAGAAGAAAGGTTTCATAAACAGTGAAGCTTCTAGAGTGTTTTGCAATTGTGTATGATCTTACATTGGCTGAAGCTGCGAGTTGGAAACACTTATCATCTAGCTTTGGCTATTTGAATATATGCTCTTTACTTTGTGTGATGCTGCTGTTGCATGCGAGGTGTCTGCTTTATTTTATGAACCTTCTCCCATCCTCTTTACATGCCGCTTACAACGTGTTTTACCCCAGTCTAAAAAAATACTATATTACTGAATGACTTAATGGTAAGACCTCTTGAGATTCGCTAAAAACAGGTGCTAGTGTGACATTAACGCATCCGGGTTGATATCTCTTGATAAGATATCCGATGGCTTTTCGATCGTTTAGAAGGTTTTATGGGGCAATTAACAGGTTGAGGAATTTGGGGATCGTTGCGCATATCGATGCCGGCAAGACCACTACAACCGAGAGGCTCTTATACTACTCGGGCAAAACAAGACATATAGGAGATGTAGACACTGGTGACACTGTTACTGACTATTTGCCGCAAGAGCGATCCAGAGGTATTACGATTCAAAGTGCTGCCATATCCTTTGATTGGAATAACACCAGAATAAATTTGATCGATACACCGGGACATGTTGATTTTGCATTCGAAGTGATACGATCTTTGAAAGTGCTGGACGGGGTGGTGGTAATATTTGACAGTGTGGCAGGTGTAGAGTCACAAACTGAAAAAGTCTGGTCTTACTCTAGTAGAATCCCGAGGTTATGCTTTATCAATAAAATGGACAGAGCAGGCGCAGGTTTTAGCCGAACTTGCAAAGAGATTATTTCAAGACTAAACACAAGGATCGCTATCTTGAATATACCGATCTTTGAGAACAATGACACTTCAACGGATCCCGTGTTTACAGGTGTGATAGATATCGTGAACCAAAAAGCGTTAAGATGGGATCGTGCTCACCCTGATAAGATTGATGTTTCTGAAATCGATGCAACTCAAAACCATGCTTACAAAGATCAATTCCTCAAATCTCGAGAATCCTTGATTGAGACTTTAACTGAATTCGATGAAGAATTAGTGGAGCACTTCTTAACTGAAGCTGATGGTGATTACTTGAAAGTGTCCCCAGAGATAATTAATAAGACCGTCAAGTCTTTAACTATTAGCGGGAAAATATCGCCGGTACTTTGTGGTGCTTCTTTTAAAAACATAGGTGTCCAACCTCTTTTGGATGCCATGACGAATTTTTTACCAAGCCCAGTAGAGACTCGGTTGCCCGAGTTGAATATCGACAATGTCCCTGTTGCTGTTGATCCGAATGCTGGGCTAATAATCAATAAGGACAGAAACTTAGTGATGGCTTTAGCCTTCAAAGTTATTACCCATCCAATCAGAGGTGTTATGGTCTTCGTAAGGGTTTATTCTGGAGTTTTAAAAAGTGGCAATATGGTATATAATACTACAACTGGCACTCGATTTAGGGTCGGAACAGTAGCCAAGATGAGAGCTGATGTGCCTGAAGATGTGAAAATGTTAGAAACTGGAGAAATTGGTGTCCTCACTGGATCATCCATTGTCGGCCATGTGGCCACTGGACATACTATTATATCTCATTCTATCAAACGAGAAGGTTATGTCGCAGCCAAAAATGATAAAATATCCAGGTTGCAAGTTAATCCGATAGTTGCTCCTCCACCGGTTTTCAGCGCTACTGTGGAGCCCAAATCGTTGGGTAATAGAGATCATATGTTGAAATCATTAGAAAGGTTATTATTGGAGGATCCAAGTCTTCAACTTGCTTTTGACCCAGAAACAGGTGAAACACATTTAAGCGGTATGGGCGAATTACATTTGGAAATTGCTGCAGATAAATTGGTGAACAACCTAGATGCCAATGTAGATTTAGGGAAAGTGTCAGTGTCCTTTAAAGAGACATTACTGAACCCATCACAGGTATCAACAATGAAAGACGATCGATACTATTTTAGGATATCAGTCGAACCTGTTAGTAACTTGGATATGAAAGTTGATCCACAAGGGATAGTCGAAACAGACGTGGAGATAATTTATCCATTGAAGAACGATAATAACTATCTAGTTTTGGAAAAGGGTACTGCAGAAGCTGACAATTGGCCTTATTCCATACCATACGAGAGTTTTGTTAATGCTTTGAAATCAAGTGCTATTGCCGCTTTACAGACAGGAGGAAAAATATCAGGATTACCGTTATATGAGTGTGCTGTGAGGATCCATAGAGATTGGAGTATTCCTTCTGATCTGGAGAAAGTTACAGATATCTTACAGATATCTAAAAGCCTTGCTACCAAGTCACTGAAATCTATGCACAATTCTGCGTTTTCAATTTTGGAACCATGGATGAACCTCACCGTCTCTGTTTCGGCAAAGGATATGGGGAGAGTTCTGCAAGATCTATCCGCCAACAGGGACGCTATTGTAGACTCTGTTGACGATTTACACACTACGACGGATGAAAACACAACTGACTCTGCTATTGATCACCAGAAGATTGCTGAAAACATATATTTACCCCCGGACTTCACGTTAAAACTAGCCAATACAGAAAACCAAACGATCCGACTGAAGAAAATCAGAGCTATAGTCCCATTAAGGCAAGTCATACGCTATAGTAAAATCCTGAGAACCTTAACAGAAGGTAAAGGCGAATTTTCTTTGGAATATAATGGAATGAAAACAGTAAGCAAAAATATGGTAGAAACTGTGCTACTGAACCACTGAGGGGTTAATGTCAGTGATCTCACATGTATATAGTAAATATTACAAATGCACAGTAGCTAGGAATGAACCGAATTGCTATGCTGCCTTCGTTAGTATTCGATTTAAATAAAAACATTCATCTCACTCAAAATATAAAATCAATATATAACTAAATTCTTTCAAAATCTACTCGCTTATTGGTATTACAAGAAAACAGCCGGCTATAGCTATATGCTCTTTTGTGGTAGCACTGTGGGTTTAGTAGCTTGAACTCTCATAAAATGAATTTTCTCTGGCCAACAAAGTCCAAGAAAACTAAGGAATCGTCACCTCCTTTAGCGGCTCAGAGAAGTAACCATAAACTAGCCTCCAATGAACCTAAATCCAAAGTTAGAGACCCTTTTGCAACGAACCCTTCATCAATGCCAACCAGTTTTAGGGACTTCCCAAGGATATTGGAGTATAGATTCGGTGAAAGTCTTGGTTACAGGAAAGATCTCATAGCAGAGTTTACTAAAAATGAAAAGTTGGGCATTGGCCCTCCAGACATGGTACATATGACCGTATATGACAATTTCCATAAAGAAGAGATAGGTCAATATTTTTATATAACTGGTGTTGATGTGTCGAATGTATCAATGCCTGTGGCCTTATTAAAGATGCTAAAATCGAGCCAATTGGAAAATCTAACCCAACAAAACGGTCTTATATCAACATACTGTTGTGTGAACATCTTTAGTCAATTGGATATAAGATTACGCTATGATTCCGATGATACATATAACGTCCATGCATATGATTGCCTTGATGGCACTGTACAAACCTTAATGAACGACCAACTCTGGGAGGAAACATTCGTTAGTAGCTGCATCAGAAGTCTTATAATAAATGTCGACCCAGAGAGAAAGTTACCAGGTATGGTAGAGAATCCTTTAGCAATAGAGAGCGGTGGTATTCCTAGTTCCAAGAGAGTAATAGCTTTATTAATAAAATTTCTACCGAGGTGTCTAGAAACAGGTTGGGATTCTACACATAGCTTGCATCCGTCCATCTTGCATAACTACTTAATTGAAGCGTTACTGATATTTCTGACGATATGCCCCGGATTAACAGAATATGCCCTACACGAGCTACAAACCAAGATTGAGTCTGATCCGGAGAATTCTTTGTACTACCAGATTGGTATGATTGTCATTTTAGATCAAAACTGTGAGAAGGAAGTTACTTTGATATCTTTACTTAATGACTTACTTTGCAAATTGATGCCATTGGTTCATGAGATAGACTCCAAGGATCCTAATTCTTTCTTGTTATTGAATTGCGCATCAAGTTTGCTAAACATTCAAGTCAAATTTTTACTCGAGAGAAAGGACTACGAGTTAGCTTTAGGTGTAGCTAAAAAATCCACTGAACTTTCATTAGACTTGTTTGATTCGTGGTTCTTCTTGGCTCGATGTTACACGTGCTTAGAACAATACGACAAAGCTTTACTAGCTATCAACTCTATGCCAACGTTAAACTCCACAGATCCTATAAAACAAGCGATGACCTCAGAACCAAATCTCTACGATTATTACAAGAAGCCAATGGGTAACCCCGAGGGAAATGTGCTTGTGAATTCAAATGAATTCTACAACATAGCCAATTCATTAAAACAAGTCAAGGAATCTGACTTAAGAGAAATGATTTTTGGTAGGATTGTTATGCCCAATGAAGTCGGTAGGGGCAAGATTTCATCCATATGGAACAACGCATGCATGGAGTGGGGCCCCATATACGGACCACTATATCAAAACTCTATAAGTTTTGTATCATCAGATGAAGTGATGGCCATCGCAGATGTGAAATTATTATTGAGAAATGTCAAGGCTAAATATTACAGTTGGTCAGAAACAAAAGTTTGTGAACTGTTAATGGATCTAGTGATGAAATTAAGTTGGAACGAAGTGTTAACGATAAGAACAGAGTTATTTGTTATGGAGAAAGAATATTCTGCTGGTAATAAATATTTGCATGGAATGAATAAGGACACACCAGAGACGCTTAGAAAGAAAAGACTTTGTGAACGATGGTTAGATACTTTGTTTTTAAACCTATACGAGGACTTAAAAATTGTGACTGAGCTGAGCGAAAACGAAGAGATGGCGTTTAGTAGGCTCGAATGGCAATTACTAGGCCTGACGTTATTAAGAACGTGGAATTGGGAAGATGGTATTTCGTGCCTCAGAACTAGTATTGAAGCAAAGTTTGATGTGATTAGCTGCAAAAAATTACTAGAACTCTTTATCAAGGACGATTTTTATTATCAACAGAACTTGATATCGGTGGATGCCGCTCTAGAGGTTCTTATCAAGACAATATCTTATGAGAGCAGGTTTTACAACACTTTCCAAATTCCCAATTTACAAGTGCTCTACAAACTATGTTCCCTGGTTGGGACCGATGCCGTCTTAAGCAAAGTCAAGTCGTTTGAATTTGTAGAGAGTGGGATACTTACACTAGTGGAGACAATGCTAGAGTGGATTTCCGAAATGGAAGTAGAAACAAGCACAACGAATCTCATAAACGCTACCTAAGATGTATATAATAAACACTACAAGATACCACTCCCTAGCCAATAATGGCTCCATCTTATTAGACAAATGTCTGCTAGCTCAATCGGCCGCCGCACACTGTTTACAAGTAAAGCTGATGGGAGTCGTAACTTCCTCATTAAAATAGTAGAGCATATTTTTAACTTAATTTTGGAAATTTGCTAATTTCATATATATAGAAGACTAACGAAGTTGTAGAATAATAGTTGTCTACTATTACAATACAATCTACTGAATGAGAAGGCGTGACTCTTACTGGAACTAGATTGCAATTGTTCTATTCTTTTTCCGTTTGGGCCTATTTTTCAGTGACTATCACGACTAGCAAGTATATTTAGGTTATTTGTCCTATACCCATTTTCTACCTTTATCATTGAAATTTTGTTTAAAATACACCATTTCACTCCTTGTAGATCGATTACCATTACAGTACCTTAGCTAATAGTAGCGGGTTCCTATTTGTTTTTTTCTCTTTGAGCTACTTCACCGTGTTTACCACTCTTAGGCAGGGATGTCGGATTCTTTCTGGAAATTTGGGAAAGCGAACTCCGACGATACATCCTTGGACAAACTTTTAAAGAAAGCGTTTATAAAGATCGACATTCAACAGGACGACTATGAAATCAAACGTCGATTGCCAGTTGCCAAGAGGCAGAAAGTCAGAATGAAACATGCGCCTGTGAGCACAGTGGTGGACGATGAGAGTGATTCCGATATATACACAGATTCTGATGCAGATGAAGAGAATGATAATATTAAGAAACATGGAGGGACTAACCTTGAAGACGGCTTGCCAGAAACGGAGGCCGGTTTCCAGGCTTATGAACCAAATTTAGAGTTACTTGACGAGTTATTATTGCAAGAAGAACTATTCACAGAGTTGATGGGGTCTAACTTCAAGCTTTTGATCTATTTAAAATACCCGGCAGTGATATCCACACTTATAGATTACGTTCTGGGAGAATCCTCACGGTTCTTAGCTCTTTTACCCGAAGCGGATAGTGGTATTATAAACGAAAGCACTTTATATGACCATGAGACTCATTGGAAGGTTGCACATATGGCTGCAGAGATTCTGTCAGCCGACGTTTGGCCAATTTCATCAACAATATTTGAAAATAGAATTCTTTTAGAGAAACTTTGGTCTATTATGAACCCAAGTGATATACTACCGATGGAGACATCCACGTATTTCATGAAAATTAATGAGAGACTATTGGAGATCGACCCCATCGCTATGATAGATTTTATCCTAAGCCAGGAGAATATAGTGGATAAATTTTTAGCTCACATTGAAGACCCTCCTCTATTAGATTTCTTGTTGAAAGTTATAGCAACTGATAAACCTGAAGTTTCCAATGGGATACTGATGAAATTAAAGCGTGATGATTTGATTCCTAAACTATTAACATTCCTAGATGTGGGACACACTAATTCTGTCAGGTCTGCAGCCGCTGATTTTATCAAAGCCCTGCTAGCTATCAGTGGTAACTGCACAGATGAATTATCCTCAAGTATTGGCCCCAATGAGCTCACTAGACAGTTAACTTCACCGAAATATATGGAGACTTTAATTAATATAATGTTGAAAGGTGGAAGTTCATTATCTAACGGTGTGGAGATAATTATTGAACTTATACGAAAGAACAACTCTGATTATGACCCTGTACAGGTCATATATACTACAATAGACACCCACCCACCAAATGATAGGGATCCGATTTATTTTGGGCACATGTTAAGACTGTTCGCCAAGTACATGCACAAATTCAATGCATTATTAATTGAAAGCACTACTACAATACTCGATTCGTCGTTTGGTAAGATAGAACCCTTGGGGTTTGAGAGGTTTAAGATATGCGAATTGATAGCTGAATTATTACACTGTTCAAATATGGGGTTGATGAATGAGCCTAAGGGGAGAGAGATTGTTCAGGAAAGAGACCAATATAGATGCGCATATTTGGCAAAATTGGAGGAAGAAAGATCGGAACAAAAAAACGGAGAAGGGGAAGAGATTACAGAAAGGTTGAATTCGTTACAGATAGAAAATATGAATAATGCTATACAGAATGGGAATGATAGTATTACAGGAACTGGCGTTGAATCGAACCAACATGACTCTGAGAATGCTTTCACTGAAGATGTAAACGATCTGGACGAAAATGAGAAAAAGATGAGGAAAGATCCCGTAGAGGGAGATTTGTTGAAAATTGCATTAATTGATACTCAAGTGATAAGCACCATTATGGAGATGTTTTTCCATTTTTATTGGAATAATTTTTTGCACAATGTTGTTTTAGATATTGTGCAACAGATCTTCAATGGCCCATTGAAAACTGGATTTAATAAATTTTTGGTCAAACATCTGTTTGCGACGACTAATATAACTCAGCTAATAATGGAAGGAAACGCAGAGAACGAGAGAAGTGAAATGGAGTCAAATATGCGTTTGGGGTACATGGGACATTTATTTTTAGTCTCTGAAGAGGTGGTTAAATTCTCTAATTACTTGAATGCGATGAAAATAACATTTACAACTCCGACCATTCACGATTACTTGAATGATGAGAAATGGGTCACATTTGTGGAAACTACATTGCTAGAGATTCGAGAGGATCTTAATGCAAAGATAGGCGATACCAGCAATGTCGAGAGTGACGCTTACAGTGACGAAGCGAATGACTATGACATGTACCAATCTGGCCAGGACAAACCCACCAGTGATGATGGAAACGGAAATGACATCGAGAACGAACTCGAACTTGAAAACAGAACAGACTCAGATGACGACCACGGCGCTTCACCACTAGCACAGCTTGAAGATACAATTGTTTCCATCGATGTATCAGACGAGGATCCTCAAAAAGTGTCAACCGATCTGTATGGACATTACTTCGACGAACAATCAGATAAGATACTCCAGGATCCCGAATTTCTTCTCCATGAGGATACTATTCAAGAGAAGGATACTAAGGAAAATGATTCGATTGCTGATTTGGAAAGTTCACAGCATCTAGTTACAAGTCTCACCGGGGAGAGTTTGTCGGGAGACAAAGATTTGAAACTACATCACTGTACGTCATTAGCCGCACAGAACGAGAAATGAAACGAATTTATGAACCTTTTAACACTCAAGTATTGGAAGAAGTGAAGGATACTAGGCGAATTGTACTTATTACCGCTTTCAACCCCATCTTTAATATGTATTGTAATAGTAATAGTAATAATATCAAATAAATAGATAAATACTTAAGAACACTATTTTTGTTGTACTTTGTAGTCGAGAAGAAAGCGGTTACTAAGGAAGACAATAACTGTGATACGAGGATGGCTACTAAAAAAAGTGTGTCCATTTTTTCTCCATTGGCTTTATACAATTTATTGTCTGCTCTTGGTTGGAGTTATATCCTATGGAACGTTTTAACGGTATACACTACCATTGGGCAGCCTAGATTCTACCAAACGACGAAAAACTTGGTCATTGGTGTCCAATGCTGTGCTATCATTGAAATCATCAATTCTGCCCTTGGAATAGTCCGTTCACCCATCGTCACTACTGCAGCGCAGGTCAGTTCACGTCTGTTAGTTGTGATAGGTATATTTCACTACTTGCCAAACACACCATTAGCAAATGACTCCGTAGTCTACGCAACGCTGTTAACTGCATGGTCAGTGACAGAGATCGTGAGGTACATGTTCTATTTCTGTTCGTTGACAATGGCTGGCGGTCCGCCAAGGTTTTTAATTTGGCTACGTTACAACTTGTTCTGGGTTTTGTACCCAACAGGTGTCGCAAGCGAATTGCTTATCATTTACTCGTCGTTGCCACAAGCTGAGCTACAATACGGTATATGGTATAAGAGACTCCTAATCTTCTCGATGTTAACTTACATCCCGGGATTACCAATGCTTTTCTCGCACATGGTGGTACAGAGAAGAAAAGTTATGAAGGCTCTAAGGGATACTTCCAGCAAGAAGAACAGTTAGCCAGGAACAGTAGGTTACCGGTATTAGAAGTTGGACCCAGCGATATACTCATGTGTAAGACAGTCTCACTATATAAAATGAAATAATTGATATTTCTTACTTAGCACTAAGCTAGAAATGGAGGAGAACAGTGGCCATTGCGACACACCCATACGCTTCCCACCTTCAGCTGCAAGGCTAGATAAACCTATTAGATATATAGAAATGTTGTTTAGAAGTGTTTTTTTGCAACCGAGGAGTTTCTTGGCCAGCAGACTGGTTATGCCAATTTCGTTGAAAAGTTCCATAAACAGTATAAGGCCACCATTTGCCCGCCATATGGCTACAACTGAAAGCAATATAAGCGCAGACACCACTACAACTGGTAAAACCTCTGAAACAGTTGCGAATGCCGTGACAGAGACTAAGAAACCTTGGGATCTGACCCCACTAAAGCTCTCAAACGAACTGTATGCCATCTTCAGAATACACAACAGACCTTACGTGGTGACGGAGGGCGATAAAGTGATTTTACCCTTCAAGATGAACCAGGCAGACGTGGGAGACGAACTCAAATTGACCGACGTAATTACGTTGGGGTCTCGTAACTATAGATTAGTAGACTACCCCATTGACCCGTCCCTCTACACTCTCACAGCGACCGTGATCGAAAAGACAAAACGGAAGTTCGAAGTCAGAGAGATTACGAAGAGAAGAAACAGAAAAGTCCGCCATGTGGGCAGGAAAGGAGATCTTACAATACTAAGAATCGGGAAATTGAGCATAAATTGATTCAACCGCTTGCCGGAGGACACCTTGTAAATACTGTGATTAACTTCCTATATAGAAAGATCTCTCTAACGCTACTGTGCTGACCTACTAATAGCCATCTTTGTTCTGTTTATATAGTGATTTAAAGCATTGCAGTGTGAATAAAAATACCACTTTCTATGAGAGCCACTGGATAGATCGCGACACAAACACGGATATTCGTTAGCTACGGTAGGGACCTGTAGAGACTACAGAGACTGGAACTGTACATATATGTCTTTCTTGAAGAAGATAACGGATCATTCCAGATCAAGTTCCATCTCTTCTGTCAAGTCAAATGCCGCACCGAGTCACATTCCCAATTTGAGCTCAAACGCTCACGCTTTTAAGATTGATCCTTCCATGTCACACCACTGTCGTTCAAGGAGCAAAGATGAGGGCGTTGCTATGAAAGTAGCGCATGATGAGGTTCCTGCTGGTAGGTATTCAGTGGATTTTAATTTTGTGACAGAACACGATGAAGAGCCTTCTACTGTTGGCACTCCAAGCAATAGACATTCGAGGTATAGCCAGGACGGTATAAATACCCCGTATAGCCCACAGTTAGAAGGGTTTGTATTGTCATACAATCCAACGGACCCCACTGAATGGACAGTGAATAGAGTCGTCGAATGGCTAAGGTATCATGAATTCCCAGAAAATTGGCAAACTGTGTTTAAGAGGCACCAACTATACGGTAATAAGTTCATTAAAATGTTAGTCTATGACAATTTTGCTAGGTATGAAAAGTACCTGACAATCACCAGCAGAAGCTCATTTGACACCTTTCAAGAGTTACTGAAGTTGACCATGACTCAAAGTGTTACCAATAATCAAAAGATCAAAAGGCTAAGTGGGGAGAAGGAAATCAGCGATGCCACTTCCCCAGTACATGCTAATGACATAGCCAAGAAAAATTCAATACGAAGTACAAGTGATTCATTTGGCACAGATAAGTCCACCTCTTTGGAAATCTTACAAAATACTAGCATCCGTTCTGCATCAGAATCTGCGGTCCATGACGCTAATAACGTCTTGAAAGTTGCGAATGAGAAGAAATTAAAGGCAACTACAAATCACAGTCCTACTTCAATACCAAATGCTTCATCACAGAAAACACACAAGAAGACACAGAGCACTAGCTCTATACAAGGGAGAAGTAGTAATTATAAAAGAGTTTCCTCCTTATCATCATCGTCCTCGGCGTCCTCACCATCTGCATCAGAGTACCACAAGAGAGCTTCAACTACTAACTTGAGGATAAGTATACCTTCAAGTAGACCTGTGTCTAGTTATTCCCTTACAGAGAACAATAACTCACAGCAGAGAGAAACACCTAATTCATCCTCTTCGTCATCATATCTCACTTTTTTCAAAAAAAGCCATAAGCCAAGTTCATCAGAATCTTCTGTATTCAACATTATCTTTGGATCAAACAATAATAGCATAGACAATAGTCGTACCCACTCTGTTAACACCAATCATAAGGGAGTTTCTAACTCCGTCTCCAAGGACAAATCAAGCTCTTCAAAGAAAAAACGAAACAGTTATGCAACGACTAATCACAATTCTAACGTTTTAGATAGATCAGAGGAAACTTTAAAACTTGTCAAATCCATTAGTCCAAACAAATTCTCCACAAATAATAGTCATGAAAACTCTTCCTCCAATTCTTCACTCTCGAACAAACTTGCAAAACCTGATTCAAAAGATGCGTTGTGGAACAAGATAAAAAGAAGAAGCCAAATTGTTTCTGGAACAACTAATCTCACATCGTCTGACAAGATTTCAAACACATCAAGTGTCTTATCTCTACCAAATTACAATTCTGATAGGATTCACATACCAAGTTCTCCAGTTCTTTATAACTCTAAAGTTTCAAATCGAGATAACAGTCAAATAGATAACCATGAAGAGAAAGGCTTGTTAAAAACAAAACAAGAATCCCTAGAGAAAACCTTAAAGAAATACTTACCTCTTTCTTCACTAGAGAGAAAAGAGAAATATCTGCTAATAACTAATGATAAGTTGAACTTCAGACCCGTAAATATATTAGATGTCAAAGATGCTGAGCACTTCAATTCGCTTATCCTCTCTTCATATGGCCTGTCTTCTACAGACTACACAATTCACATATGCAGTTTCACTGGAGAGATCGGGGTACCTTTAGAAGACGATGTTGTGGAATCACTGTTACATCATTCAGAATCTTTAACCCAATTAGCATTATACATCGATGATCACGAAAACGCACCGTTAAATAATGACCCTAAAGGCGGAACCATTGACGTCGGTAATTTATTAAGAAGCAAAAATTCTACTCGTTCTGCGGCAAGCAGTACTGTAACTAGCGCCGATCAAATATCTGGGTTCTACTCTTCTTCTGATATTGCTTCTTATGATGAACATACATCTGTTACGGGTAGAATATATCCTGCTACTCCAAGTCACTTTTACGATTCAGGACTAGTCACTGCAACGAATGATAAGGAAGAAGTGAATTATTGGAATATTAAAGACCAACTAGGTGATACGAATAACCTGAACAAAAAAATATTAGATAGGTCTCCTCCAAAGTTCAAACCATTTCCACATACTAATAAAAGTAATATTGACAAAGATATTGATTCAGGAAGCTTTCATATTATAAGAAAAGACTTCACAGGAGAGATTGATTTCAATAAGAAAAGAGAATCTCCGTATGCAAATCCTGTTTTAGCCCCGAAGAGGGACGCCCCAAAGCCCCCAAGTAATAATACATCTTTAAACACACCAAGCTCTTTGAATAGCTCAAATACGTTAAAAAGATCAAGTGCTGTAACTTCTTCCCGTTCAAGAGCTTTATCTAGTGCATCTTCAACTAAAAGTAACACCTCTTCGAAAAAATCAACCAGCACCCCATCTGGCAATAAATTTGTGTCATCGTACGTTCCTGGATCCTCCTTTGTTCTTGTACCACAACCCTATAAAGGAGCAAACGACTATGCTAGGAAAAAAGACAGCAACGAGAAGTTATCAAGTGTTCAGAAAAGTCAAAGCCAAAAAAGCCAAAACAAACCAAGCTCCAAAAACGGAGGCTACATACTGGATAATAACAATTTCGTTGGTAACAAATCTGTACTGAAAAGAAGTTCAACTAAGAGAATAGTATCTTCTGCATCTGCAGCAGCAGTTTTTGAGGAGAATGACATTAGCTTTAAAGATGCTCCAACTTTGTCAGACTATGACAGTGATGCTCACAACTTAACTGACAGTTCAGACGAGATTATATGGGCTAATGCAAACACATCAACAAACAATGGAGACGATGACGTTAGTGATGCATCCAGTGAAATTATTTGGTCCAACAAAAAGGGTGCAAGTAAACCAAAGCTTGATAAAGAGTCCTTCACATCTAGAGAATCGGTGCTAGATTCAGCGGAAACAAATGAAGGGACTCTTAGTGGCGGATTGGGTCGTAAAATGACACTAAGGCCATCGCCAGATGAAGTTTATAAAAATTTGGAGGTATTTTTCCCTGAAGCAAATTTAGATATGCCTGTAGTCGAAGGTGTGACAACTCCAACGTCGCCAAGTTTCAAAACAATGAATATGCTTAGCGATTCAGCTAATTCCACGACTCCCAAAACACCTAAAGAAAATAAATTGAAGCCTCCTAGAAGAACAAAAACGGTTCGAGCTATAGCACAAGAGGCAAGAGAGGCACAAAAGGCGAAACAAGTGGCTTTACAAAGAACTAATACTAAGATGTGGGGGATGAGATTAGTTGAAGTTACTAAAAAACCTACAGTGGCGATAAATAAATCCAGGAACTCGAAAGGTGAATATAAAGAATTCGCATGGATGAAAGGTGAAATTATAGGAAAAGGCTCCTTCGGAACTGTTTACTTGGCCCTTAATGTCACTACAGGTGAAATGATGGCGGTAAAACAAGTTGAAGTGCCAATATACTCTTCGCAAAATGAAAATATTTTGAGTAATGTTGATGCTTTGCGCTCGGAAGTTTCGACCTTAAAAGATTTAGATCATCTAAACATTGTCCAGTATTTAGGTTTTGAGAACCAGAATAATATTTATAGTCTCTTCTTAGAGTATGTGGCAGGAGGGTCAGTTGGTTCTTTAATTAGAATGTATGGAAGATTTGATGAAGTTTTGATCAAGCATCTTAATACACAAGTTCTTCAAGGATTATCATACCTGCACAATCGCGGAATACTTCATAGGGATATGAAAGCTGATAATCTGTTGTTAAATGAAGATGGGGTTTGTAAAATCAGTGATTTTGGTATCTCACGGAAATCTAAAGATATATATTCAAATTCTGAGATGACTATGAGAGGTACTGTTTTTTGGATGGCTCCAGAGATGGTAGATACAAGTCAAGGGTACAGCGCCAAGGTAGACATATGGTCTTTGGGATGTGTGCTGCTGGAAATGTATGCAGGTAAGAGACCCTGGTCTAACATGGAAGTAGTAGCAGCGATGTTTAAAATTGGACAAAGCAAATCTGCACCTCCTATTCCGGAAGATACTCTACCATTAATATCATCTGATGGGAGAGCATTTTTAGATTCTTGTTTTGAGATCTCACCTGATTTAAGACCTACAGCTGAGAAATTGCTGCAGCATCCTTTTGCGAGATCAAACCAGAATTTTGTATTCAGTAAAACGAAATTAGCTGATTTTATCAAAACTAACAATAAAGTTAATTCTTCTAAGCTATTAACTACTAAACCCTTACAAAACAAATCTGGCTGATATTATATAGAATGATAGATCGTGAATTCTGGCAACGAAGCTATGTTTTTTTTATGGATAAAGAGTGTATATATGTTGATTCATCACCCACGAATTTTTGATTGCTGTTTGAACATATCGAATAAAAGCAAAATATCGTGTTACTATGAATAAATTATATATTAGGTTGATGAACCACTAGGATATTAAATCTCTTATTAGCAGCAGTAAGTACAGAATCCTTAACATTATCAGAGAATGGATGCTTGGCTTCCAGGAATCTTTCAGGAATAATGAATGTACTCTCTTCCAAATCACAACCGGGTTCACGTACACTTATTTTCTCCAGTACCAAATCTATGAACGAGATCTCACATGCTTCGGATTCATTTTTTGTAGTGTATTCTATCTCAACGACATCAAAATTAGAGTCGTCGAACCAAGGCTCACTTGTGAAAGTGTGACTTAAACTTTCCAGCAGTTCCGTGTTTTTGTTGTTAATGAAGATATTCATCTTTAAAGCCTTCCCCAGGCTGACGTCTTGGTGACAAATGAACAAGAAGATGTACATCGCTAAGAAATCTGAAGAGGTCATGTTTTGATTTGGCAGAAGTAGATTGAACACTTTCCTTTTATAACGGTCTATACTCAATCTTCCTGCTGTGTTTGATATGAGTATCCCCAAACTTGAGTTTAATGATGAGATTGATGAGAAAAAATTGGAAGGTAATTCGTTCAGACCAATCATATGGGAGTGGAAGTGGTCAAAACTCATGTATGTCTCGTCTATTAGTGCCGGAGATCCCTTATATTCATACAATGCACCTTTCAAGGGGAAGAGAATCAGATCAGACTCTTGGAAATCCAATGACTGCAGATTTAAAGCTTTTTCCCTCATCGTGGAGAATAAAACTTCACCTGAATACGGAATGTTGGCCATCTTAGCAAATATGTCGTAAATTTGTAACAAAGAATCTGAATTTGCTATGAAATGAGGATCAGAATCATATAATGCAGATGATTGTAGTATGTCTGTTGTTCTCTCAGTTAGCAACCTTAGATGGATGGACTTCAACGATACCTCATGATCAAAATTAGAGGAAAATTCATCAATTACAGTTAAGTTAGTTTCCACCTCTTCACGTTGTCCAGTGAAAAATTTAGAAAATTTAGTAAGTTTAGATCGTTCTGATTGCGCAGTAGAAGAGGAAAATTTCCTATCCAATGGTCGTAGATTTGTAGTTCTTATCGATGTGGAATGTTTATGATTGAATAACATATAATGCAGTAGCTCCAGAGATGGTGATATCCCCTCTGTTGTGTTAATAATATTATTAATATGTGAAAATCTGAACGTTTTCAAATCCTCAAATGAATGTAGCTCGTGGTTCATTTGATTTTCCTTTGTAGTAGTATCATTGCTGGACAGCTCTGGAGAGGCAGCTGTATCATTTTTTGCAATCTTTTCATGTATTTTTTTCCTATACGAGTCTGGATATGTTAGCTGGGTCAATGGAGTGGTAACAAATGTCGATACTAATGCCATTAGTATAAACATTCCGTAGATCTTACGGGTGATAATGCCTGCATTTAATCCGACTGTTAAAACAACGATTTCCACTATCCCTTTACAGGACATCAAAATACCGACTGCGAGAGATTCTCTCCAATATAGTTTATGTAGCCTTGCAGTGACAGTACCGGAAACAACTTTGGCACTAATAGCGATAGCTATACTAGCGAAAACATACCCCCAGTCCTTACCTTCATTTAATAGAGTTAGATCAACATTTAACCCAGAGACAGCAAAATAGATTGGAATGAAAACAATGTTAGGGATATCCTCCATCCTTTCTGTTAATTTCACCACATATTGATTTTCTCTGGGGACAATCAATCCAGCAATGAAGGCACCGAAGATTGCATGGACACCAATGATATCTGTAAAATAAGCAGAGATGAACATGATAAATAGAATGCACATTGTAGCGGTAGTAGAGGGTTTGCTTCTATCCAATTCATGAGTACTAATAAGTATTCTTCTCAACACGTACTTTAATGGGTAGAAATAGACTAAGAACCATGCTAAAGTGCACAATAAGATGTAAACTGTATTCACTGGACTATGCTCCGAACTGGATAAAATAACACTTAGAGCTAGCAGTACCCATCCTAAAATGTCGTTCACGATCCCTGCTCCTAAGACGACGATCCCTGCTCTGTCTTTAATTAGGCGCAACTCATTCAAAATACGGGACAATACAGGAAATGCCGTGACTGAAATCGATACAGCTATAAAGACCATAAACACGGTAAATTTAATGTCCCTATCAGTATGTGCACCTTTAATATAGTTGTTGTATAAAGGAATCGCTAATAAGCATCCACATCCAAATGGAACAGCCAAAGTTGCTAAGCCGATGGATAGAGTAGTTTTCATATGCCTCTTGATGAAGCCCAAATCCACTTCTAATCCCAAAAAGAACATAAACAGTATAATACCCAGATTCGAAGTCAAGTTGAGGCCCGGAATCGAGGAAGAAGGGAAAACAGTGCTTGTGAAATTGGGAATTTGACCCAATACGGTGGGGCCTAAAATTACACCTGCGATCACTTCTGATATAACCTTGGGCTGCCTTATTTTTGCAATAGGTATATGAATCAGATTACAAACAGCTAGAATTAAACATGTTTGGAATAGAAATAATGTAAGTGGCGAGCTAGGGTTGTAATGGAATGGATTAACTCCAGATAGGACACCACCTATATCGGAGCCCATAGAGATTGTTCCTGTAGCGAAAAGGCTGCACTAAACAGACAAAAAGACTTTGGTCCCAAATAGAAATAACCTAGAGCGCAGATGCTTTGTCAAAAGATGCGAATGTCTTCAATAAGGCTTCTCACAAGTGGTAATAAGATATTATATTTATTCTTATAACGACTACCAATTATTTTTAGAGGACATTACACCCAACATTAAGACAACCACTATTAAAGCAAAAACCTATTTGTAATCTAACAATGTGGTACAATTAGTTTAACGTATATAAACGTATTAAGGTAAATTCTAATTAGAGCGATAACAACGCTAATATGTTTTATTGTATCGATGGACGCAATAAAACAGTCTATAAATAAATGATTCAATGTGGGATATACATCACAAAGTGAGCAAGCCTACCCACTTTTACCTGATGAAAATTCTAAGTGAGACACTTCTTTATTCACCATGTCTAGAATACCATGTGTATCTTTCAAATCGTCGACTAAATCATCAATCTCCTTCTCTATGGCATTAAACACTCTAATGAATGCGAAATGTGGCTGATTTATCGGGAATCTCAATGGTGTGTGATCAGAGAGCCAGAAGTTGTCAGACTCTACGGTGGACAACTCACCTTCCTCTTTCTTATTGAGTTGTCTTAAGTTGGTCCATTGCTCAAACGACAAATTGTAGTCCTCATCCACCAACGATAGCTTATGTAATTTCTTTAACACTTTCATCATCAGTTGTAATCTCTTCAATGAAATCTCCTCCTTTCGAGACTGGCAGCTCATTCTTCTTTCTAAGGTCAACAAAGGACCCTGGGAGGAAGTTGCATCCAACGTTGGGATTGTAACGTCATCAATGTCCGAGGCATATACTGACATGGCGTCCTTAGCATATTCTTGTAGATTACTGAAATCGCCAATGTTGTCTACTTGATCTTCAGCACCCGTCTCTTGTTCATCTTGTCCGGACTCTGTATCATCAGCGTTCTCAAACCTACCCGTCTTTACGGACATTGTGTTGATCACATTTTTGCTATTGATGACCACGAAGTTTACGTTGTAGTCGAATCTCTTGGCGATCCATTTGTCTATAGATGTGGACACTTCATACAACAGATCTCCCACCGTCGATAATATGGCTGACATCATTGGCACAGCCCCCAAAGCCCATATCACAAAAAATGCTCTGCCAGCACCGCTACGAGGACTGAAATCACTACCATAACCAATGGTTAACAAACATAGGAAAGCAAAATAAATACTATCAAAATAATCCCAATCTTCAGCAAATTTGAAGACACATCCACCAAGTAACCAAAAGAAACAGAACACCAAGAGTGTCGAATAAGCAGAGAAGATATTTTGTCTGAATTTTCCGGCTTTTCTAATCTTGGATATGATTTCAAAATTCTCTTGTTCAGTCATTTGTAATTCCCCACTTAGCACCTTTTGCCAATATTTCTGTCTCTTTCTTTCCACTCTATGGAAGTAAATCACGGGTCCCGAGGATTTTTGGATGATACTTCTTGTCATGGCAATAATTAACCCCAGGATAATCAACCCACTAGTAGAGAAGATTAATATCATAATCTTGGCTGCCACAGTATTAGCCAAAATATCACCGAACCCAACGGTCAATAACGACACTGTACAGAAATATAGTGCGTTGCCATATGAAATGTCCAGTAAGCCAGAGAACATCCCTGCACCCCAAATCAACCAAACAGAGAAGAAAACCGTGTATATCATGATACCTCTCTCATTAGGCAGTAGGTTGAAACTTGGCGGGTATTTCTTCAATTTGTAACCAACGAAATGAATCGTCAGCGTCAACGAACAAGCAAAATATAGTCCCGATGTGATACATGCAAACCAGAATCCAATGGTCTTGTGATACTCACGGTCGTAGTCTCTAGCAGCGCAGATAATCACATCGACTAGTAACATCGTCCCAGCAGAAGTCCACCCTATCAGGTTGAGTAGTTGGGACTTGTTGTAACTCAGCTTTCTAGCAAAATGTAACATCAATACTATATTCGATGCAAACCCAAAGACTAGCGACAAGATATTCACTGCAAATGCCCCCGGAGGGTCATGAACAGTCTTGTACAGCAGCACATCGTTAGAGTCCTTACCGACATAATACCCTCTCCACTTCTCCACCACACACGCTATCGAAATCGTGTTCGCAATGGGACCCAAACAAGCTGTGATCACTGGGAAGTAGCATGAAATCATAAACCAAACCACAAACGATCTAGTAGACGGATCAGAATTGATCACACTTACTCTGTTATTCCGGAACTTCAGGGACTCATGCAGCGCTATGTGGATATTCGCTTGATGTTTATTAGTCTGTCTAATGTTATCCTGTATCGGCTTGGAAAAATCCATGGTTCATCTATTAACAGAAGGTAGAACTGGGCAGGAAAAGATATAAAATAGCACGATCTCAAGCCTATCTTCAGCTTGCCACGTGGTAGTAAGCACTCACGGCCTTCACAAGATATTGTCGTGTCTTAACCGTGTGTCATTCTGCCTTTCCTTAGTAATGAATAGCAATAATAATGTGATGAGTTATTTAACAAAACAAAGACTTACCACGGAGTTTGCTCTGAGCTTTGTGTCAAACACTATTGCAAGCTATGTAACCTGATCATACACTCGTTCCTTAGTACTGTGGTAGTATTCGGTGGGTCCCTCTTTCCTTCTTGGAGGACGGTCTGCTGGTTAAGATTTCTTGGTGTAAACTTGTTTGAAGTATCCAGCCATGGCAGCTTCTTGTTTAAAACGCATTCGACGTGTCCAAACACGTTACCTAGCGAATGGTGTATATGTCTTGACACGTCTTGCAGTTGTATTTTGGTGTCGCACAGATGAGAAGTGCTGATTAAGTTCGTGTACGCGCTATTTTGCAACGCTTACACTCTTCATTGAAACAGTGGATCAAACACCGTTCCATTGGCTCTTGACGTGATTGGAGGCAGTATAGAGGTGGCAATGAATAATGCGGGCCGTGACCCACGCGTAGATAGTCGGTTTGGCTCTTTGAATGAGCAACAACAGTTGGCTGTGACGTTTCCTGTCAGTGATGCTTTGCAGATTATTGCGGGTCCAGGGACCGGTAAGACAAAAGTACTGACGTCTAGAGTCGCTTATATGGTTCTTTATGATGGTGTGGACCCTCGAGATATTGTTATCACTACGTTTACGAACAAAGCTGCTAAGGAATTGAAACGTCGTTTACACGAAATGTTGGACTCCGAGGGCGTCAATGTCGATGATCTGATTATTGGTACGTTCCATAGTATCTGTGTGAAGATACTGCTGAGACATGGACGAAAAATCAACTTGCAAGATGGGTGGAGGATCGTGGATGAGAAAGAGATCGACAACATTGTGAACAACTTGATCGAAAGAGTTCCAGATCAAATCAGAGACTATGCTAACTCTTACAAGAGGATTGTTAACCTATGTAGACCTAGCTTGAAGGACGATGTCTGGGTTATACACCCAAAGATGGTGAAAAGAGAGATTTCGAAATTGAAGTCCCTGGCAGTGTTACCAGATGAATACGAATTGGATTCGATGCACGATCCTGCATTGGTGTTCTTCTACAGAGAGTACCAGATGGAGCTGTCAAAGATCAATGCATTAGATTTCGATGATTTACTGATGTACTGCTTCAAATTACTGACGAAGGAACGATGTATGCCTCACATTAAACACGTTCTTGTTGACGAGTTCCAAGATACAAACTCTATCCAAATGGACCTGATGTTTTTGTTAGCCAAGGGGAACCATCATCTATCTAGAGGTGTTACTTGCGTCGGTGATCCTGATCAAAGCATATACGCGTTTAGGAACGCCTTAGCACAGAATTTTCAATTAATGTTAACCAAGTGTCCGATCAATTGCTCTCAAATAGTGCTAATTGAAAACTACAGATCTTCTCAAAAAATCTTAGACACTAGTGAGCTGTTAATCAGTCAACAACAGAGGGGCAGGCCCCAGAGAGCTCCATTAAGAGCTCAGTTTGATTGTAATTTTGCTCCAGTGTACATTAATTTCCCAGCAGCTTTCTTACAAGGCCCATCTTTAGTAAGAGAAATAATATACTTGAAAGCATTACCAAATTTGTTTTCATTTGATGATTTTGCCATCCTAGTGAGACAACGACGTCAAATTAAAAAATTGGAAACTGCATTAATCGAGAATAGAATACCATACAAGATTATAAGAGGCAGAGCATTTTGGGAATTGAAAGAAGTTAATGCCATGCTTAATTTATTGAAATGTGTTTATTCAGATAATGAGAAAAATTGCATTGTAGCCGCTTTAGTGTATCCATCAAGGGGTTTAGGCGATACTACTGCCGAAAAAATACGGCTGGCTATTGAAAAGAGTAATAATATATCGCCATTCCAATGTTTGAAACATATTGGGCAAGGTTTAATTAAATTAGAAAATGTTAGTGCAAAGATACGAACTATTATCAATGATTTCATACAGATGATTGAACAATGCAGATTGTTATATGCAAGACCTTTGAAAGAATCTATTGAAGAAATTTTTAATAAATTATACGAATTATCAGGATTGGAATACGAGTACCTCTTTATCGACAACAGACCTAAAACAGATGTCAAACTATCGGGTAGCAAGCAATTGTCTCCAAATTTCGACAACCCTAGACATAAGAATGTTGTCATATTGAAGAATTTTTTTATGGAGGCTCAAAATCGAGATAACGAGTCAGAGATACAGGATGATAATATCAATGAACTTGTAGTAGGTAGTGCTGCCACTACTGACAGCAAAAATGTCGAAATAGAATCCTATTTCAGAAATTTTTTTAACTCGTTGAGTCTTTATACGTCAGAATCCCCAGCTCCAACTGGTGCTCCAGCTCCAGAAGATTCACAGAGCTCAAAATCTACTGGACATGTGACAATATCAACAATACATGGAGCCAAAGGGTTGGAATGGCCTGTAGTGCTGATTCCAGACTGTGTAGAAGGGATCATTCCTAGTATATTTGAATCCAGGGAAGATGGAACAGACACAGAAGATGATGAGAAAGAAGATAAAAATACAGAAGACAATACAAAAGACGGGCCTAATAGTAAACCACACGAGAAAATAAAACCAGCCGAGTTGGTATTGGATGAAGAACGACGTATGTTTTTTGTTGCCCAAACAAGAGCCAAAGTACTTCTTTATATTTCCTCGATACAAGAGAATGAAAATTCGAATTTAGGAGGTCCAAGTAGGTTTTTAACGCCTGAGCTAATGCGCACATTGGTTGACAATCAAAAGGCCTTTGAAAGTGAAAAAAGCTTGAAAACTTTATATCGAGTAATGAATAAACCTTTCCCAAAAGATTCCAGAACTTTTTCAATGAAGCAGTTGCTGCAAGATTATGCTATATTCTTCAAGAACAACCGTGAGTCTATGGTTTGGGATGGCAAAACATTGAGATTTACCAATAATTTGGATATATCTACTAACGGAAACAAGGCTATGGAGAACCTCAACACAGGTTTCATCTCTGCATCAATAAAACTGCAAGAGGATCTAGCGAAAGAGTGTGAGTCGAAGAATTCATCAAATAAGATGATTGGCGATTATTCTAACAGAAATAAAAATGTTGAATCGAAATCAGACAAAAAGGTTGTAGCAACATCCAAATCAAAAGATAAAAACACTAAGATATCTGAGACGAAGAAACACTCTAACAAAACTAAAAAGATCAGAAAAGAACACGAAAAGACTGATTTAAAAGCAACGAATTTTCTAGAGGAGATTACAGAAAATATTGAGAAAGAATTGGCGGATCCTATAGATGAGAACAGTTCTCTGAATGCGATTCTAGCAAAAAAAAAGCAAAAGCGTGGTATAGCTCCCAGTACACGCCAAAGACTCAATAATCCTGGCATCATTCACTTAAAAGACGAAGACGAACAGAATTTATACCGAGCAAAAATGGAGGATACCACAGCAGCTCAATTACTTCATGACCCTAATGATTTAATTGTGGACAATAGACCCATTCTTTCTAATGCCAAGACGCTTGCAGATGCAATTAGAAAGAAAAGAAACAAGAAGCAGAATATTGAAACCATTGGAGACTCTGAGTCTACTCTCAAACAAGAGTTTGGCGAATCTCAATTTGATATTCTTTCACAATTATCAAAGGCTAAGAAAAAGGCGAGAATGAATAACTCTGAGATTATTGTCATTGATGATTAAATTAGATTGTACTATATATGGTAGTATGGGATTAGTGAGTTTATATATAGTATCATTTAATCATGTCATTATTCTTTAATGGTACGTTGTATTTTGGATCTCGATATACATCTTTACATGATTTGAAGTTATTTAAACATGAATCATTGGGATCACAATCTAATGAATATTTTGTATCTATAAAGAACCAAAGATACCAAAAAGATCCCTGCAGCATATAACATTAATGTTACAATGGCTAATATGTCGTCTGTATCAATGGTTGACATGGTCATATTAACTAATCCTGTGGAAACATTCGATATTAGAAATAAGACAAGACCGTTTGAGTTAATTGCTTCCAAACCTTCTGCCGTCCTGTTATTCTGGAATACTTTGTCAATTGCACAAAATACTAACAGTGTGCCTAAATTGTAAGTGACTACCCATGTTGTATATGGCAAATTCGCAAATCTCCTAGACACAGTGTGTGCATGGAATGTATCAATGACCTGGTAAACACTGAAAAAGAAAATAAACCAGATTAGTAACCCTTTTAAAGGAGTGACAGAAGTAAGTTTGTCCCACTTGCTAACCCTTTGCTGTTTAATCTTCGTATTTTTGGGAAGTGGTATAGTGGAAATCTTGTACAGATTATTTCTCGTCGGTAAATTACCCAGAGTATAAAACCCTGTGCTTTGTCCCCATAAAAAGATCGCACAATACCCCACAAACGATGCTATCCCTTCCCTATTAGCATTTACCCATGTATTTCTATCTGCAAGAACTAAGTAGGTTAGGAACTCGTCATCCTTTATTAAGAACCATTCATAAATTGCTGAAATAAAAAAAGCGAGAAGAAATCTGGGAATAATGTCAGCAATTGGATCAATTGCAACCAGGACAATAGGTAGCACAGATAGGGTTATGAAAAAGTTCCAATGGACTCCATACTCTGTAACATGTTCTTGGTACTCCAAATTCTTGACGAAATATAGTCTAGCTAATCCGAGAAATAAAAGCGTGCCACCAGACCTCAATGCACCCCAAAGGCGTTTGAAAATGGGTGGTCTCTTAGATCCTCTCAGTAAAGAACGAGAGGAAACTAATCCATTGCTAAAGACAAATGAGCCAACACCAAGATCCATCAAAGAGGTGCCCCACGTTTCCACTTTCGCAAAGCGACGTGGGAAAATAGGGAAATCCACTGCTAAGATGGCGATACAGGTTAAAATCAACATATCAGATCTGTATGCGGTAATGAAATGCTTCTTTACTAATTGGAAAGTGGTATCGCCCGCATGGTTATTGTTTTGGCGAACAGATGTAATTTCCTTGGGCTTATAGCCAGCTATTCTAGTATAGACATATAACGTGAAGAATGGGACAATAATCAAAGTGGTAAGCGTTGAAATGTTATCAGCATATAATGTCATTGAAAGCAGCGGAACACCCCAATTGAGCAAAAAATCTAGAAGGACATTTATGAAAGACGTTTGAGGGTCGGAACAGATCTGAAACAGATTCCAACAAATGTATGACGAGATGGTGATGGATGTGACTATGTTGATTTCAAGTATGGAGCCTCCATCTAGTCCAGTCACAAACTGCTCCTTTCTAGCCTTCAAATCAGACATTATTTATAGATATCTATAAACTTAATGCAATCAATTACGAACGCAGTTTAACCGTAGGTTGCGTTGCGAGAATGAGTGAATAGCTGCGGGAATAAGAGAACCTCTGTTAAGCCTTGATTCTGTTAGGAAGTTAAATGTAAATATATATTTATATATTCATATATTCGTATCATTTATTTCCAACATACAATTAAACCAAGACAATGATTTTATATAATCATAATTATACATGTTGTTTGGTAAATATTCATATGCTATCTAATAAATATTCTGATTGTATTCAGAAATTTATCTCCTTGGAGTGCTTACGAGTAACTCTTCTTGAAAGAACAGTAGAGTTTGTACTAGAAGATCTGGTACCAGCCACATTAGAGCTTTGATTCCCGTAAGTCACTTGTGTTTGTGCTTCTACATTATGCGATAGTTGATTTGTATTTTCTAGTGGTAAATCAATATTATCATATCTTTTATCAGACTCCTCATTTATATCCTCAGTCATAGTTTTCCCCCAACTACTTGTTCTTGTAACAGGTTTTACCGTTGCATCATGACTGAGTTTGATTCTCTTACTATTGAATGTTATTTCATCGGGATCTCTTGAATGTCTACTTCCAGGGGAGTTTATGGAGACAGATTTTTTCATCAGAAGACTCTTCTTGGTTGTATTACTACTGGTAACAGGCTCAGTTATAGTTTCTCTCATTATCTTCATCGCTTCTTTAGCGTTTTCTTTCAAATTGAAGCTCCCATGCTTTGTAGGTGACAATTCATTTTTCATTGATTGGACATCAACCTTATAACTGTGAACATCGTTGTGACCGCTTACATTCTTGCTTCGTATTTCACAGGCAAATGACTCAGTGTTTCCCTTAGGGCATACGACACACCAACTGGCTTCATTTATATATATCTTTGACGGAGTAAAACTGCTACTTTTGAACATTGCGAGAAGTATGGCTGGGGTCACAATAGGGATTTGATGGTTGAATTTAACAAAGAGGAATTTCTTCTTTAAAGAGTTTCTGAACACATGATTTTGACTCTGTGCTTTCAATGAATTTGATTGCTCTTCAATGGAGTTTAACTTGAATAAATTGCTGTATTCGTTTTGCCACAAAGGGTTGGTTGGTGGTACGCTATTCAAGGCTGAAAGATTTACCAACAACAGATCGGTTGATTTGTTCAAGTATTCGGAATATTTAATTCCTTTATCTGAAAGAATATCTAGTATTTTACTCATATGAAGTAATTCTACACCTTGGAAACCCGTCATTGACACATTCAAAAAATGGTCATCCTCGTTATGTAAGATAGTCTTTGATGGTATGATTTCAAAATTATCTGTGATAAGAAATGGCTTAGACCACATATCCACCGGGTTTATCAAGGTCTTATAGTGGAGACATCGCTCTACGAAAAATTCAGTAATTAGTTCATAATTCACACCCGCAGCAGGGTCGATACCTAGGGATTCCAATGGAACGTTACTTGGAACAACAAAGTAATGTGCTGTTAAAGGGTTGGTAGATATGGTACCACCATTTATCTCAATGACTTTTTGCAAAATTCTGGAATGTCTCGATGGGAAACGATCATGCAACATAAATAGTAAAGAATCGAATATGGGTTTAGCGGCCCTGTTTGCTATATCTTCAGAATGGTCGTGGGTATTGTTCAAGCTTGGTTCTACTAACGAAGAGACGTCTTTTTTATTCACCAAAGTTCTTGTTCTTTTCCAAATCTTATCACTTTCATTTTTAAACCTTGTAGCTAAATTAGTCTTGTTTTCAAATTGCTTGTAATCCAAATCTATATCTTGCCTATCATCTTCTGCTAGGGAATGGCCAATATCAGTTAAACAAGGGCAAGCTTCAATTGATATATCCTTGAAATTTTTGTCAACACCTTCCTCTAATAAATAGTATGGGTCTATCTCAATGACGCCTTTCCTTCTATCACAATCCAGTACCCATTGGTAATGAACTATCGGGATGCCGAGCTTTGCTGCTGCTTGCGCTCGATAGCTTTGCAAATCATCGCATATCATTATAATGTTTTTCGTCGCATGTGTCTTAACAACACTAAGCGCAAAGCTCTCTGTCTTACACCTGTAGCAACCGAGATCCTGACAGATCCGTTCCAATTCACTTACTGAATAACCATCAGAGATTTTGCCTATAAATATGTAAAAATTTTCAAACGGACTCACAGAGTAACGGTGCCTGATAACGTACAACATCTGCTGCCTGCTCGACATATCCCGTCTCTGAGCAAACATCGAATGGTCTGCCATTGTGATGTCTTCACCAGCGACCCACAGCTGGTACATCTCATCGATAGAGCTCTCTGTGGCATATACGATATGTGGGATGTGTTTAATCGTGTATTGATACTTTTTGGTCAACAAATGGTACTTACCTAGGATTAACACATTAGTTAGCTTTGTCAACTGGTTCGAGATGCCCCCACCTAACTTGATAACTTTTTTAGCTACTATATTTTGCTCATTTTCATTGCCAAACCCGGTGCAACAGAATTGAATACCAGTGAAAGGTTTCATGAACAATCCGACCTCAAAGATGAAACAACTCCGAATGAACCAAAAACTAAAGGTTTTTACAGACTACTAACAAGTTGACATCAATTATCCTTCGAAATAGTGCAGTAGCCTCATCGCTGTCATTGCGAACAATGTGTGGTGCGATAGCAAATCTCTCGTTTTGCTGTTTTCTTTTCTCACGCGTTTCGAGCACGTCTCCCAAAATGGAAAAAGTATGACAGCAAAAAAAAAATGTATCACGTGTGTGAGTGCTATACACATGTGACCTATTTGCAGACCTGGTCATATATTAGAGGTCTTTGCAAGGGCTTTGTAACTCATGAACTGGAATCAATATGCAGCAGATGGCTCCTGGCCCATACAATATACCTCCACCACAAGTAAATTGAAAAAAAAGAGAGAATCAGGAAAAATTATTTCTATGATATTGAATTTTCAGATAGTTGTTGTTACACGTCTCAGCAATTCTGTTGTCTGACCACTCCACATCTGAACCGTTTGGTTACTATACAAACTTCTTAAAACACCACAGAAGACAAACTAAGGTCTAGTGTCTGTGTGCCACGCTTATTGCAATGAAGAAGCACTGGGAATAGTTACACCCCGACTGGTTCTATCACTCTATCACGTGATACCCCGATCTCGGAGTTGAGATGTCTTTTTCTGATGCGGGAGCGCAGGTGCTAGCGCCGTACGTGTTACTCTTACAGAACATTCCAGTGAAAGCGTAGTGGAAGTATCCCTCTTGTCGCCTGGGTTCTCCTACGAGATCTGAGATGCAGGAGCAACAGCAACTAAAACGCCTCCCTTTCGTCCGTGACCTCGTACAGGATTCTGACCTCCGTTGGTCCGGAGTACAACACAATCACACGGTGGGGGTTCCTCCACCCAACGATACCCCCCTTTGGTCCGAGGTTAATAAGGGCAGTATGGCGGCTATTTTTTGCTTGCAGACGGTGCCAGTACATATATAACGTCTGGCATAAGTTAAGAATGCATAGGAGATGTCTGAACTTCTGTGCAGGCGTGTTTTTTCTTGTTTGAAGAAAGAGAACCCTTTCCTTGAGAGAGTAGATTGGTTAGAATGGATATTGAGAGCGATAAGCTATATCGACTAAGAGCTTATTAGCATTCTACCAATAGCAGATTATCATTACGCAAGTTTTAGCGTAACTTTATAAAAGTTTATGAAAGAAACGCGTGCCACATTGGAGAAAGTTGGTCCAAAGGAGTTTGACCTATGTTTGAAAAAATTTAGGCAGAACCAGGCTTGTGACAGATGCAGGCTTAAGAAAATTAAGTGTGATGGTGCCAAGCCTTCTTGTTCCAATTGCTCCAAGATTCAGTACGTTTGTAAGACGTCTGACAAATTATCAAGACGTGGCTTGCCGAAGGGTTATACAGAGGCCCTGGAGAAGGAGGTTGTACGATTAGAAAAAGCGCTTCGTGCGTTGCAAGACGCTAATAACCACACAGAAATAGTAAATGAAGTACCAAATGAATATCCACTGAATGAACAAAAAGTGTCGCAAGCCAATTCAGACGATTTTTTTTTCACTTTTATCAATGACAACTTCCACCGGTATCGGAACTACCAGTTGAAATCCAGTCCTGCTAGCGATAATTGTCAGTATTTAGGACTAGACGCATGGAATGTGTTGAATAGGTCCAGTCTGCCTATAAAGTTTCAACAGACACAGGGTCACAAATCAACGTTCGTGAGGGACAATGTGGGAAATTACGATTTTTTCATCACATATTTGACTCAATCGTTACAGCTGAATCAGCAATTTCTATTGCCTCAATATTTGGTACAGAAGTATAAGCAAGATTCTTTACACATAAAACGATTGTTAAAGTCAGCGGTATCAAATTTTATGAAACGACAGAATGGTTTAATCCCGTTACTTTACCCTGCTGACGAATGGGAACATTCTTTAAATGTTACAATAGATAATATTTTTGAAGTTAACGATAAGAAAGACACAGTTACTATTCTGGTTTTGTTATATGTGATACAATTTAATTGGTCATGTATGGACTCTTCAAAATTATGCGAATGTACGAAATTACTTGTTTCTCTGGATAACCGCCAATCTTTGCAGAAATTTCAGCTGCTTTTGGTGGCTAGTTATTATTTTATGGGGATTGGTCGAGAAGAACCGTCCATTTTCTTTTCCAAGAACGATGCATACGCTGCAAACGTGAAATACGGTAGTTTTGCAACTGAGGCTACAGAGCTTCTTAACGTGGCCTATGGTGAAGTGATCAATAAGGGTCTCTTCATTAATCCTAAAAACCTAACTCCACTAAGTACTTCTGAGATCGAGACTACAGATCAGGGTCACAAGGCACGTAAGGTAAACCCTGCCGTGAATGACCCTACGAATTTATCCATAGACCCAGCGAAAAATACTGTTGCTTTCTGGACTTTCCAATTTTTGTATTCATGGTGGAGTTTAATCCAAGGATTACCAAAAGTCAATTTTCTAGTTAATGAATTTCATCCAAAACCACTCACGACTTTACAAATACCGTCTTTGAACCCCTTCATTTTACTTGTAGATTATATTGTACATTCATTGGATGGTTGTAATCTATTGCATATATTAAACTCACAAGAGAAATCCAAGTTAGTCCTTGAAACGGAAAACTTTAGAAATAATTTGGACGCATGGAAATTGTATTTTCATCCTCAAAATCAAGAGATCTTAAGAACAAGTTTTGATCAGATGGAATCTCTTGATTTTGTTAGAGATTCATTAATGTTAGAGAAATCAGATCTTGTAGACATTCAATTGACGTTATTTTACTTAATATTTTTGTTATTAGCAACTCTACCTACCAATAAACAAGCAAGCAAGGATCTGTCGAATTCTAATAAGACAAATGAAATGAGTGATAACGATCAAATTTTCATGAAGGAAGAGAAGATATCGTTTCAGATACTCTCCATCTATTATTTACTTTTGGTAGACACTAGCGTGGATGAACAACCAAAGCAATATGAACTTTTACATTTCCTACCATTTCCGAGCTTGGATATTGTGGATTTGTGTTTAAATAATCTGATAGCCTGGGGTACATCCTACCAAGCCCAGTTTCCACAGAAGAAGTTTGTGAAGAATATGGCCAAGAATTCTAAAGATTGGAGTTTTATGAAGTACCGATCCTTGTTACAAAAATGGTGCTCTATTTGGTTTGCTAATGAAACTGATAATGCAATGTTTTTAGAATTGGATGAAGTCTTCCAATTAGATATCGCAGGCAGAATGAGCCATGCTATTACCGAGAACCAGCATTTAATACTAAAGGATGACTACATGAGATCCCTCGTGAATTTTAATTCCCTGGGAGTTAACGCTTCATTAGTGCGGACAGACTCGAAGGCAGTCATGGACCAATTCAACATGTTTACTAACAGCCAAAAGACTTTCTCAGGTATATTCACACAGTTAGCATCCTCGCCGAAAGGCGTCGCCACAGATTTCAATCTATTGGGCAGAAGCTTTCTGTCTCCAACGTTCGACCATGATGAGAACCATACGATAGACCCTGAACCTTTCCATTTCTTAAATAACTCTGCACTTCAAAACTCCAACCTGCTAATTGATAACAACACTGTGCAATACAGTAATCCACCAACTATGGTAGCAAATGAGCAAGAACAGAAATTCCCCGTAGTTACACTACTGCCGTCTTCAATTAGAAAGAGTAATGAAAGTGACGACGGGTACGCTGAGGATGATGACGAGGACGAAGAGGCTAGTAGTTTGAAGCCATTAGAAATACCCTTCCATCATAAAAGGAAAGGATCTCTCTTTCATAATCGGCATGTGCAACCTCCAATCGCTACCGCGACGCTCAATAACAGGGGTAGAAGACCAACTGAAACAATAAGCAAAAGCAGGAACGCCAAGAAGTCAGGAAATGACACCCCTACGGGGAAGAAGAGAGAATTACAAGAAACTTCAAGCAAAGACGGGGGACAAAAATCCTTGGCGGCTAAAAGATTGAAAAAAATAGATCCAGGTGCTATAGATCAAGAGATAAAACTGAATGAAACAAAAACCGCTAACTCTGCAAATTATATGCTCAGTCCACCACGAGCATCCACCGCCTCCTCACCCCGCCAAAATTTATTACTACCTTTACCGTCAACATTAAGCAAACCTAGCTCCATTACCAATTTTTTGCCATACACATCTTCCTCAACTCTATTAGTCAACAAATCCCCAATTGCAAGTAGCAACTCCCACACTAAGTTACCTGTTATTGACAAATTACTTACCAACACCGAACAAGTTAGAAAAATGGATCTAGGTGACGTTAATAATGAAATAATAGACACTCCGAGGAGTTTTGAGACTATGCTACTAAGAAGTAACAATTTGAGTATTACAAAAGAGGAGCAGAGCACACAGAAGCAGTCTTCGACAGGCAAGACTACCACTAGAACCAAATCAGCTAATTAGGCCGTATACTAAGCCTCTATGTGAGTCACGCCTTCTGTACTAAGTTTGTGTAGGTCTATGACACAAAATAATGCATCACATCCTCCAGGGAAAAGTTACCGTCACGCTACACTTTTACGCTTGCACGCACTTCGGCTCTTAACTAGAAACGCCCGACCCTATATCATCACGTGCTAATTAAAAAAGAAACGAAGTTGTGACTCACTTAGAAATATGTTAAAATCGTGCGACACGGCTTCGCTAAACTTTTCACTTAACGAACATATAAAAAGACGCATCTTTCGTCGAGTTTGTGTCTTTAAGTACAACTAACAACGAAGCTGATTCACTAGGGTAACCACTACGATAAGTCATCGTTATCTCAAGACACGTCTATAGGCCATTTTAGGTAAACATATTAAACTCATTAATCACTTAGAAATGACCACTGCTGAAACTTCCAAGATCCGTCATTTAGTCTCCATCAAGGACTTATCTGATGAAGAATTCCGTATTCTGGTAGACAGAGCTGCCCATTATAAAGCTATATTCAAGAACTCCAATGTCAGCGAGTTTCAAGAAAACAATTTGAAGCTAATGGGGAGAACGGTGGCTATGATCTTCACAAAGCGTTCTACTAGAACTAGAATTTCTACTGAGGGTGCTGCCACGTTTTTCGGTGGGCAACCGATGTTTTTGGGTAAAGACGACATTCAATTAGGCGTTAACGAATCATTCTATGATACCACGAAAGTCGTGTCATCGATGGTCTCCTGTATTTTTGCCAGAGTGAATAAGCATGAAGATATCCAAATGCTTTGTAGACACTCCTCGGTGCCAATCATCAACTCCCTGTGTGACACTTACCATCCTTTGCAAGCAATTTGTGACATGTTGACGATAAAGGAACAGTTTGAAAACGTTGATAACTTAAAAGTTGCTTGGATCGGTGATGCCAATAATGTGATCAACGATATGGCTATTGCATGTTTGAAACTAAACATGAATGTATCTATAGCCACGCCAGATGGTATCGAAATGGACGAAGCGATTATAGAAGAGGGTTTGAAAATATGTGCTGGAAACGGTACTACTTTGGAACTAACGCATGACTCTAAAAAAGCAGCTAAGGGGGCACACATCCTTGTTACTGACACATTTGTTTCTATGGGTGAAGAGTTTGCTAAAGAAGCCAAATTAAGACAGTTCCAAGGTTTCCAAATAAATGATGAATTAGCATCGTTGGCAGATCCAAACTACAAATTTATGCACTGTTTGCCAAGACATCATGAGGAAGTTACGGATGAAGTGTTTTATAGCAAAAATTCAGTGGTTTTCGAGGAAGCAGAAAACAGATTATATGCTGCCATGGCTGCAATCGATGTCTTTGTCGTCAATAAGGGAAATTTCCATCAATTAAAATAGACAAAAGCGTATGTGGCCCGATCTATAATGCATGTAATTAATTAAACATTCAATATATTTGAACATGAAAATTAAGTTAGATAAAAATGTCTTTACTATTTATGAGGAAAAATGCGATTCCAAATGATTTTGGTAACTTATGTTTATGGTCATAAGATTAAGTAAACGTAACTTTCATACACCTCATCTTTATTCCAGTCTAAAATGTTATATTCATCCTCTGTAGATTTATCCATAATATTTTGGTATAAAATATTCGAATAATAAGGCTTTGTCCCATTAGAAAAGATAGCTAACGTGATATGAGGATGTTTATTAATTGATCTTAAGTTTGCCACATAATTACCCTCATGGTCGAGAAGTATTTCACCTTTCTCATTTGAGATGATATCTACCTTGGCAGCTAAAATTTTGTGGTCCCAGAATAGCTTTGATACTTTGAAGTTGACTCTAAACGGCGTCTGGATCTCGGGCTCATAATTCTCGGGCTGAGGTATTTGAAAGAATTCTTTGTATTGTTTCCATAATTGTACCACATCTTTATCACCATTTTTAGACTGAGCCGAATGCGCTAGAGTGATGTGGAATTCTTTCTGAAATTTGATCTCATTATCTGATTGTGAATTGACCGTTTGATCGTGTAATGCCAGTTTGATATCATTTAAAAATTCAATCTGGTTTTTTATCCTTGCAGAATAGTATATTGGTTTGACAAACTTGGGTTTTGACGTTGCATCCTTTTGAATATCTTTAGTTGAATTAGGAGTAAATTCGACAGGTTTTTCATTCAGTATGGTTTCCAATGCTGAAGACACTTCCGTTAAAGAAGGGACCTCTGGGATTAGAACCGGATATGTCTCGTGCAATTTCGTTAATAATGTGGTACTATTTTTGAGGGAAGAATTCTCACCTCTCGAGTCTAACTGTACAACTAAGTCGAACATATTGTCAGGGTATCGTTCGGCATTGAAAGGCTGGAACCTTTTCCAGAATCCGCTCATAATACCAATAACCTTGGGTTTCCCATGTTTATCTAACTGAATAGTAGGATGGTTGTTACCTCTCTTTAACACTCTATCGATAGTGGATTGTTTCAAATCCTCGAGTTCGTCGCGATCAGAAACAAATACTGCGGCTATCACTTTGATATTAGTATCATATGGCAAGTATGCTTCTTTCAAATCAGCTATCCACTGTAAGATTAGTTCTCTCTCTCTGATCTGATGGTTGTTTTTATCAACAAAAACACATTTCATCCCGGGGACAGCTAGGCATTCCAAAGAGTTTTTTATCAATTTAGACTTATCCTTGCCCTTTATTTCATCGTTTTGAACATGTCCCCATGAGTTAGGAAATAGTTTGGTGAGTGTCCTAGCGACAGTGGTCTTACCACAACCGATAACAGAAATTGGTACAATAAGAAATTTGGTGTTTTCATCCACTTTATCATAATCCAAAGCATTCTGTTCTTCTAATTGCTTAAGCGTCTCTGAAGTAACTAGTTGCAGTCCTGTCATACCGTAGGATTTCAAGAACTCATTTCGTAAATGGATTATACCAAACCCTTTCAAGTAATTTTCACATAGCTCTGCATCGTTGTCTAGTAACGGAATTACAAAATCCAGGTACTTGTTGGTGATAAATTTATGCTTCCTGAATTTAAACACCCTTGATTTCGAAAGGATATAGTCCTTGGTAACTTCCCTCCATTGTCGATACATCAAATATGGTTCTTCAAATTTGTACTTAAAGAAAAATGATTGGTTCTTATTTGCCTTCAAATATGACCTTATTACAAACCCCTCGATCTCCATGTTGTTGTAAGATCCTTGCTTAGAACAAGTATCCAAAAACTGCTTCAACTCTGCAAAATCTTGCTTCATAATCACCTCGATTTTCTTAAACCCGTATTTGGCACCAAACTGGTTTACTTTATGCATCGGCCATGTCATGAATTCCGGCGCATTCACGTTAATCCCATGTAGATACAAACCTCTCTTGTCACCGACGTATTCCAAGATGTGTTCTTCAAAAGTATCATCACAGTACTCTGCCACGGCGGTAACGCCATGATTAAACAATTCCATGGCCAATTCATGTGCAGCTATTCCAGAGATGGCCAATTGCTGTAATAAGAACTTCTCACCAGCTTCAGCATGGTTTCTATCAGTGTCGTCTCTTGGCCCTGTGGAATGCTTGGAGCAAACCACCAGAGATCCATCCTCCATACCAGAAATAAAGATAATACACCCATTGGCTTTCACAGTGACTTCGTACGGACCTTCAGTCTCAGCTTCAATCGAGGGCCATCTCGTAGTGGCAACCTCGTTAATATTGAAAAATTTATCGTACCCTCGAGCCACAATTCTCGGGTTCGGCGAGTCCTGTAAGATAAATAGACCACGGGCATTACACGGAAGGGTTACTTTATTCTTCCCATAGTCCCATTCATTGAATTTCCAACTAACTACTTGGCGATCGCTATGTGACAGATCACAAACTCTCTTGTACGCATGTCCACGACCATCCAATTTAGCAGCCTTTTCCAAAGAGCTTACTAAATCCAGAACACCATTGACCTTGTGGCTCATTTTAGATGCACCTAATAGCCCAACTCTCGCTACAGAGGTCATCGTATACACTAAGCAGTGACAACCTGATCGAATGGGATCTTCACACTGCTAAAATTCAGTGAAAAATTCCGGGACCGTCGAAAAACGAGGGCCCCCGCGATTTGCGGCACCACAGAAAGAGATAACCACGTGATTGTGCACGTGCTTTTGCACGTGATATTTCAGTCACGTTACTTGTAAACACGTGATATTGGTTTTTGTTTGGTCACGTGCATGTTGTTCACGTGACTTTATTTGGAAATGGGACTTTTAGTGCGCCCTCTATTTTAGCACACCTGGGGTCGCACAACTGTATTGGAAGGCTATTGTGTGCCCCCATTGTGGCGTGAATTGGTTATCTGTGTGCTCGTTGAAGGATGAGTGGTAGCCCTAGTCTTCTGGAGGAAGTGAGCGTGGACGTGGATGAGGCAGATGTCCTCGTGCTGTCGCAAAGCTTGGATAAGACGAATAAACTGACATACCAAATCAACAAGTCGCTAAAGAAGATCTCTTCTACTTCGAGCCACTCTAGTGATCTTTTTTCCCCGATTCTGTCCCGAAACCATCTATTGGTCACGTTGCAAAGAAATATTGAGAGTACTTTGAACTCGGTAGCATCAGTAAAAGACTTGGCCAACGAGGCCTCGAAATACGAAGCCCAATTACAAAGGGGCGTCGAGGAAGTTGGATTAAAACAGTACACACAGATCATGCATAAAGTGGACGACTTGTTAGAAGATATTCAAAACAGTAAACAACAGAATGCTGAATTCCATGGAATTTTGACCCATCTTTCTGGGTTAGTGAAGTCGAGTGAGCAATCATTGAAGGCCTATTTCATTTTTTTGCTGGGTACAATTCAACCATTCGATCCACAGCTCTATATCAATAAGAAAGATCCGTTCCCGTATTATAGTGATAACGACTTGAACAAGATGTCCTGGATATTGGACTATTTCTACAATAACACTGATGGGAACATGATCCAGACGGCGTTCATTCAAGAAAGGGTAGAGAAAGTCTCTAAATCTATGGCATTTATTGAACCCTTCGTGAAACAGATCACTTCCTCTGCAAACGCTCCGTACAAGAAGGGGAGTAATGGCATGTTAAGTTATACAGAGGCTCTCTTAGGGTTCTTAGCAAATGAAAAGGCGTTAGTAGATGATCTCTTTGCCCAGTATTCATCGTTGAAGCCAACGATTTTCAAAGAAGTCATCTCACCATTCCTTACTACGTATTCAAGACTATTCCACAATAACTTAAAATCGGTGGAAGCAAACTTAGAGAATGTCGGTATTTACAGCTTTGAGTTAGTAGAATCTGTACAAGCTGTGACCAAATCGTTAAGATTCAATCCAGATCTCGCACACGATCCTTCTATTGTCTCGTGCATTGATTATGTCAATAAAGTGACACAATCGTTATTTAGAGACTCTATCCAAAGGATTCATTCAAAGGTCAACTCACTTAATAGTATCCCCAGTGACAACGGTGTCACTGAGCCTACGATAGATACAATGTCAAGGTTAAGGAAGTTCAGCGAATATAAGACTGGTTGCTTGAATGCTATGGAAGGTATCGTCAGAAAGGACTGGTTAGTGGAGCCCGTATTAAAGGAAAAAGAATCTACTTATAATGCGAACCTTTATGAAACACAAGAACCATCTTCCGTTTTATTTTATAAACAGCAACTATCCTGTTTCTTTAGTGATGCCATTGACTACTTGGTTGTCCTTTTAGAGAGGAGGGCTCGTAGCTTGTTAGGGAACGCAGACCCAACGGAACGTAAAACAAACCATAAACACGATCAAAGGATTGGTTTCTTAATCCTAATGAATTTATCCCTGGTGGAACAAATTATTGATAAGTCTGATTTGTCATCGATATTAGGTGTTGAGGGGAAACAAAGAGTGGAAAAGTTGAAGAAAAGATATATTGGGTTTTTAGTTAGCGATTGGAGAAACTTAACTGCCATTCTAATGGATAGTATTGTCATTGACAGTGCTGGGAAAAAGACAAAGGATAAGGACGCTATTAAAGAAAAATTCAAGAAATTTAATGAAGGCTTTGAGAGTTTAGTCTCTACTACAAAACAATATAAATTAACAGATTCTGCGTTGAAGAAACTGATGCAAACAGAAATTATATCGTTAGTGATTCCAATGTACGATAGGTTTTATCGAAGGTATAAGGACAGCTTTAAAAACCCAAGAAAGCATATTAGATATACTCCCGATGAATTGATGGCGATCATAAGCAAACTTGTGAAATGATTATTACGATTATAACCAATATTAGCGAATAGATGTAATATTTTTCCTGTTACATATTCAGTAAGTGTAATACTATATATCAGATTTCTTTTAGAGCAAATATCAGGGGCATATAAAATGTCAGAACTAACTAAAAACATGTTAAATTCTTGTACGAGAGAGTTAGCTTTCAATCCTCTCTCGGAATGGCTGGTCAGGAGATGTTTGCTTTTCTAGTCCCCTGTCAGAGTCATTTTTAAAACCTTGAGCTTCATTTGAAATAACCCTTGTAGCACTTTCTTCCGTTGGGGAGCCTAGTAATTGACTTATCTCTCCGAAACTATTTCCTTCAAGCCGTGTAGTAGAAGGCTGATGGTCATGGATACCGGAGTCAGGTTTCAGAAATTTGCTGCTCTCCGTTTTCGCATGTCTAAATGAAGGCGGACGTAATTTGCTGCTATTCACATGAAGACCTGCAAACGTAGAGTTAAAGTCAACGCCAAATCCATGTGCATTGGTTATATCAACGCCCTCCTGGTCTCGTAATAAGTTTATATGCTCGTTAGACGTCCTTGAACTTTTTGATGAGTGGCCTATCGCCTGGTCCGAATGGATTGAATTCGGTGCACTAGAACCTTGAGCTAACGCAAATGACTCTTGTGATTTGTTTAAACTTAATTTGAGTAACCTCAATGATGTAGACGAGCTGCTAGTGTTCATTGTGTGCATTTTCCTCGTTGAAGTAGCCTCTTGGTAAGTGGGCGGGCGATCAGGTTTAAGTTCGATATCAGAAGTCTTGTAGTTTCCTACAAGATCAAAATCTGGAGGAGGAGGTAAATTTGAAAGCGAGTTAAGATTTACCGAACTAGCATTTGTGCTGTTCATACCTGAAAGAGGATGTAATGAAGGTGAAGTTATAGGAGATAGCGGGATGGCTTGTGGTGATGCTAACTCTCTCCTTATCCCATCAGGTTGGTATATATTAGACTTCAACTGTGGTGATTGGAAAATCGGGTCAGTAGAAGCAGCTTTCAGTTTGGGTTGCGAATGGTTGTGATGCATTATTCTACTTGCCTCAGGATTAGTTATCCTTGGCAATGGACTAGAAGGTACTCCGTTCAATGTAGTTGCATCTAAGGGTTGTACATCCGGTGACAAAACTGGTGATAGAATGACTTCCTTGGGGAAGAAAATATTCGAATTATGATAAAGCTGTTGGTCCATAGAGGAAGCGTCGTTGACGTTTTCCATATCATTATTGCTGTCCATATACGTGCTACGTTCAGAGTCCTCGTACTCCCAAGGATATTTTAAGAGATGATTGTAACTCGGTAGCAATGTATTGGCATGTGAACATAGTTTATGAAGTACGTGAATTGGAGAGTCAATACTAATTTCATAGTGTTTCCTCTTCCCGTCTACTTCCTTTGATAATCTTAGACATATATTTAGCCAATGGTGTGCCTTTATATTATCATGATTGGTATTAGGATGTAATGCTTGACTAATACCAAACCTACTTGGCACGAAAACGAAGTATTCAAAATCTTTGTTCACAATGTAACCCGTATCTTTTTCTTCCAATAAATTCCCCATATACTTAGCCTTTGAAGAGTTAGTAGTATCCGGCAAATTTGCCACTTTCCTACCTTTATGTTCTAATAATAAAAACTTCTTTGTCGGTTCCATTCGATGAACTTTTTTATTCTTACAATAGTATTCCACATTCTCTGTTAGGTAAACTCTGATACGATGTAAGATAACTTTATCTAATGGGTAAAATGAAAAATGTAGCGGTAAGAAAGCGTCCAATACTATATCCTTCGACGATATTACCATATCGTAATAAAGATGATTCTCCCAATCTCTTGAAATAAGTATAGGTTCACTTTCCTCCACTGAAGCAGAGTTCTGCATTCTCACCAACGTAACTGGTAGCCTAGCGTTTAGATTACTTTTGAATGTCCCATTCCTTTCCACAGAAGCCAAGAGTAAGTATTCTACAGATCCAAAGTCAGCTTTAATAGTCTCTGGGTACGATTGTGGGATTGGGTGTTCAAAAGTGTAGATATAGTCGCCAGGTTCAAAAACGAATGATGATTCTGAATGGTGAATCGGAGGATGTTCTTGCACATTTACATTCGGTTGAGAGGCAGGTGGTTCAACAGCCCTTGGAGACACTGTTGTTAATTCAGAGAACACTGAGTTGGAAGTAGGTCTTTTCGGTGTCGTTGGCCTTTGCGTCTGCGTCAATTGTCCTGGTTCATTCTTCTTCTTCATAGCTTCCAGTTTTGACGAACTGGATTTTTTAAACAGATTGAAAGGCGATAGACTCCTTCCTAAGTTGCTCTTAGACGAGTTGTTCGACCTGATAGAAGCATTCGAGCCGGCTCTTCTCCTCCTAGGGGTTCTTTCCTCCTCGCCATTGTCAACTTTCCCATGTTGTTCCAGGGAATGACCCGATGGGAAAAGATGATTGAAATAGCCAGAATCTCTGTTGCTTCCCGGCATAGAGTGTGGTTTGGGAGCCAAGGGTCTATACATGGAAGCACCGCTATTTTTCATCAAGTACCGTGTATCCTCATCTAAAGTAGCCAAGTACTCAGCGTAGTCTAATTCCGCCAAATTCGTCTTAAGATGGGACCCATTATGGTAGAACGGCCAAGTATGATTCACGATATTGTTTATCTCTGAAAATTCTTGTCTCTTCGGTGGGATCCCCTCGGGCCAATCCGTCTTGGAATGGCCTTTAAATGACAAGGAGACCGATTTCAATTTACAAGGCTTCAAGATCCTTAGAATCAACGAACCTCGTAGGATCGAAGGCGGGTTCTCTGCCAAGTTATCGCTTTCAAACCCTTGTAAAAAAACCACTGGCTCAACTAATTTGATGAAAAGTTGTATAGAAGAGCTGTGATTCAGCGGAGAGGCATCAGATTCGACATCTATATCTCTCTCTGGAGGGAAAACAGGCGAGCTCACGGAATCTAGTTCCGGCATTTTGCGTCGTTTCAGTTAATTGGGAATTCGTTAATTTTGGATGGTCTGCCAAAACCATTCAAAAACTGGGCTTACAGACGTGGTAGCAACTTGTAATATGGGATCAACGACAAGCAAAGTAAATATAGCAACGAGAGCACACTGATACAGCAGCTAGATCCGATCCTGGCTTGGGACGAAAAAGAATAACTCCACTGGTGGTGACTAGACAATGTTTTTTCCACTCTGATTTAGATATAAAAATATCGTTGGAGTACCGATGCCCCGGTAGTCATCTCATTGCCAAGCCGCGTCTCCCAGAGCCAGTATGTCGTTGAAGCAGAGTCTGAGGGAGCAATTGAATCTGTATGAGGTCCTTGAGTTGCCTGGCTACGATACAGCGAGCGTGGTTGAGGTCCCCGTGGGCGAGTTGCGAAAACGGTACAGGACGCTGGCTTTGAAGTATCACCCTGATAAGCAGCGGGAGAGGGCTGCTGACGACCGGTTCGGACTACTGACCGTGGCGTCAAAAGTTCTGTTTGATGAACAAGCTAAACGGGAGTACGACCAATGGTTTGTGGAGGTTTATTTGGATATTCCAAAGCAGCAACTGTTGTCGAGACTAAGCCAGGCTCGCGAGCCGGAAACCATTGACGTTGCTGCGATTCAACGCTACGGTGAATGGTTAAGAAAGCTAAAGCATTTCGATCACAGTTACGGTGACTGGCATCCCACTAGTGTCCAAGAGACTGAGCACAAGAAGCAAAGTCATAAATGGGCGGATTCGTCCACTTTACGGTTCGAAGTAGACTTTGAGTGTCGGCCAGAGCTGGCTGACGACGAACAGTGGGTAAAGGAGGCTCTCTCACACTTGTTGAACGCAAAGGTGTGCGACTTGTACTACTCAGATAGAAACGTTGATCCATCCAGCATTGTCTTCTACATCGTCCTAGACAACCCTATCAGCGCCAGACACGTCTTGAATAAGTGGACTCAAGGTGAAGCGGTCCATCTCACTTTGCAAGTCCCAATTATAGACGTATCCCCAAGGACCCCTGTGAGTTATTACAAGAATTATAAACGGGATTGGCAAGACATAAACCCCAAGATCCTGGCTCAACTCGAAGCACCGAGAGAGACTATATTGATAGATTAGACATCGGTATATGTCCATGCACCGCTACATATTCGGCCTACGCAGACAATGTGCCAACTCATCGCTCATCAAGAGTACTGTCATTTATATATATTATAATAGCTATCTGTACTTATATTCTATAACACACTACATTACCACACTTGGCGACCAAAAAGGCAGCGTGTGTGGCTACAATTGTTGTATGGACCACCGCTGGAAATCTTTTGGTGAGATTGAACTACCAGCCCAACTTGTAGAGGTTGTACAGAAGTGATAATGTTCAATAAACTGGATAAACGAAAACGAGCTCAGTACCATTCCAGTGTAGCAAATAAGAGTAAGAATGAGGTCGGTTTGTCTGAGCAAGGTATGCAGGACTCGCTACGAGCTGCACAAGTGATCTTCGAAAGGCATCGGAACGGAAACTCCGAGAGTAACGACCAAAAGAAACTTGCACAAAGGGATGATAATAGGCATACGCCGTTGTCGCAGAGTTTTGACAGTCATAGACACTCACCTTTACCTCAGCATGTTGAAAACAATAAGCCAGGTGTTGGTGAGTCACGTTCCAACTCGGGGATCAATCGAGCACCGAAGATTGTAACGCACCATGTGGCTACTAATATGAAACAGTCCAAATCAAGTTCACCTAATGCAAGCTCTAGTCACATACATAGGATGAAACCCGCGGGTACGGAGTTGATGGCGTCAAGTGAATCTCCCACTTTACCTCGACCAAATGAGAAACCAACTCGACGGAATAACAGCAATGAACTTGCTCATGACGTAAGCAAACCTCACTCGTTAATATCGACAAACAAAATGCAGTCTTCGGACACAAGTGTGGCCTCAATTGCTGCAGCTTTAGCTCATTCGCATATTACTAATAATTCTAAACCTGTCCTGGACCCCGAGTTAAACTCATCTAAGACTTTAAATAGTCCGCTCACTTCACAAACATCATCTCAGGCAAGCCTTATAGACCACGGGAGAGATAACCATGCAGACGACTTGTCATACTCTAACATTGTTAAAAATGATAACAGCAACAGAGCTTCAAGTAATGAAAGAAGCCAAAGTAACTCATCATATGTATCGTTCCCTAATAGAGACCATTCGGATGATGACGATACATTAGTCATTAATGATATTGGGAAACTGGAAACCAAGAAACCAGGAAGAGTTCCTCCTCCCCCAATGCCTGTAGATCTCCAGATAAATGACTCCCATAAGGTGGAAGAAGTGAAGCCTAGCAACGATGTAGAAACCTCTGAGGCGTCAAACATTCCTGGTTCCTTCTCCACTATTTCAAATGATGCCCCTCCTATAAATCAGCCTAACCCTACAGATCTTGCCGATACTATGTGCATAGACAGCTCTGACGTAAGCGAGGAGTACTTTGTTGATGAGAATGATATTGGATACGATGAGAAAATGGAGGACAGTGATGGCGCTTATGATTTTATTTACATCGATGATAATGATGAAGCTGAGAGTCATATTGACGATGATAAAGTCGAGATCGAGAATGAACGACCTATAACTTTGGTCTCTTCTCAAATATCTATGCCCTCCTACTACGATGCAGACAATTATGAAGAATACTCTAGTGCTGACTCAGAGGAATCTACAAATGTGAACAAGCAAACAGATAAAAGGAAACCTAAACGGGTTAGAAGACTGAGAAGGATTTTTAGAGGCGCAAAAAAACTACCCATTCCTAATGGCAATACAACAGCACCAGCGGCGGCGGCAGGTGCAGGTGCAGCGGAGGCAGCTGCTAAACCTGTTAAGTTTAAGACAACCATGAGGTACCCTGATAAAAAATCTTTTAACGAGGACAAGCCATGGAAATCGCACAGAGACGTAAGATTCATATCTGAGCAAGATAGGAAAAGATACGAAGGAGTTTGGGTCTCCAACAAGTACAAATATCTTAATCTGCTAGATTGGTGGCCCTCTTTAGATGAAAACGAAACGTCTTCCTCTTCCAATGTTACATCCTTAAACAGCTCTGCGCTTTTAGACCTTCCTCCTGATGGGTTAATATTGAACTTAGTAGTAAAAGACATCTGGCAAAGGTCAAACCTACCTACTGAGACACTAACTAAAATATACAACATGGTAGATCTAAGAAAGGATGGAACCCTCGATAGAAAATCGTTTATTGTAGGTATGTGGCTTGTAGATCAATGTCTTTATGGAAGAAAGCTACCAAATGAGTTAGACCCTATTGTTTGGGATAGTATTGACCGACATACAATGCATGTCATTGAATCAAAAGCTTTACGAGAGCAAGAAAAACGCCAGAAGAAGGGCAAAAGACGACTTGTTAAAAGAGAGCTTAAACATATCAAGAGCGGTATAAAGTATGTTCATCTCTAAACAAGAGGCAAACCCATTAAAGAATGAAAGACAGGAATATCGTTGTCCATGAATCTTGTGTGCTACTATCTCAACGCTTGGCATCAAAACGAAAATCATACATGAGAGTGTGTTATACTACATGAGAGTAATTAATTTATCTATTTAAATAACTCTAGTTCATCTAAATCTATCTGTTAGAAGTCTTTCAGCGCCAACTTCTTCATACTCTTGTTTTCCTACCCATAGTTGATGAAATGTCCCCAAACTGGATAGAATACTTCCACCTAACCATGATTGATATTGTCTCTCGATCGAATGGCCTGATGAAAGAATTCTAAATTTTAAAGCAGGAAGCATCTTGTTTAATTCAAACATTAACCTATCGCTTAACCCTGGGATTAAAGATGTACCACCAGTTAATACAATATTCTGGGACAGAGATGCCCTTAGGTCTACATCACTTGTGACAATTGCAGAATAGACCAAATCTGCCAGCCCCGGTATTTCACGGCTTGTGTCGCCGTCGGTTGCAACCGAAGCTCTCTTACCATTCTCGTTCGTTTCATCAGATATTTGAGAAGGCTGTTCCGGCGCTTCTGAAGAAGGTTGTGGGGTATTATCTTTGGTGGAATCTGGTTTAGTTGTCACTGCAGGTTTGTTTCTTTTTAGTGGCACGTAATCGTTATGCCATGACTCTACTACACTATCAGTGGAGTATTCCCAGCCTTCGGGAATATTTTCTTTGTTTATATTGAATAATTCTTCACCAAGTCTATATCTAGTATAATTATCAAAGACAATTTCCTCGCTCCAAGGTGCTTCGATAGACCTCTTGCTCATCTTCTCCAATTCTGGTGCATATTTATCTAAACTCATCTCTGGTGATATTTGTAATAAAGTTTCTTTACATTCCTGGTAAAATCCAAAACAATTGGCATACTTGTATAACGACTTATCAACGTTGAAATCAAATTGCTTTAACTTTAATTCTGGTTTTCTTCTTTCAATGGCAAATAAAGGTATTATTTCTCTTGGTTGTAAGAATTTCTCTAATAAATGGTTGAGGTATTTACCAGCAAATGTGTTCTTTGTTGAACTCTTCGATAAAGTCATCCCATCCACAACAGGACAAATACTACAGACATCATGGCCAATATCCACGACAAGGCAATTGGATCTCCCAGCGGCAAAGGAAGCACATGTAGAAGTCGGCGTAAGGTAGCAGGCTTCAAAGTCCAAACCTTCCAACAATATTTCTAAAGATTTCTTCCTATTGTCCACTGTGTTCCATATAGGTTCTGTCAATAGAACAGGAAGACCTTTATTAGATTCGAGATGTAGTTCGTTCTTCAAGATCCAATCCCATTGATCTTGAGCTGCTTCCCAGTCTGTAACAGAGCCATCTTCCACTATTTGTTTCACTTCGTAGTCCTTTCGAGGATACCCAATTGCTTGCTCAGAGAAATGTTGTTTCTTTGTAGCTTCATTTTGTGACGATTCCGATCCAGAATCCTTCGATGTACCATAAAATGATGGAATAATTGCCTGAGGATAGTCGGAACCCGCATATCCAATGTTTGTCCTGTAAGAGCCGGGATCTATAACAATAGCTGAAATTTCATCTCCACCATAAACTTGAGAATAATTGCTTGAAGACATTTCTCTGGCTACTATCCAAAGCTTTTGATCAGATATTTAGAGCCGTAGAAAGTACCAATTTGCTCCAAGATGACAGACACTAGGTACTTGCAATCAACAGTATCACAATTGGATTTCAATGACGCTAGTGTATCAATGATGTGAACGCTTTTTATGCCATTATTTCAATTAATGCTTCAAATGTATGAACGTCTTAAAAAGTTGCAAAACGTGACCAACGCAACCAAGACAGGTCTATCCTTGAAGTTAACTGCCATCCTCTTAAGTCTAGCCATAAAATCAATTCAATTACTATCTCATAGTATGTACATTATGATTATATATATACATTAGTCCCTTCTACATATAAAGTATCTCGATTGAATCGGTAATCTTTCACTCGATGAGCTCAGATCCAATCAATTCTTGAGATTATTCAAAATAGACTCGGAAGCTTTTTCTACAGCTTCTTTGGTACCTCTAACGTATATGATATCATTAGGAGAGTCGCCCTTCTTAGGAACGTATATTAAACATCCCGTAGAGTCTCTAATTTTTGAGATTCTAGAACCACCTGGCCCGACCACTTTATTGAATTTTTGGTATTCGGCAGCCCAGATGTAACCTTCATAGGTAGCAGCTTTGGCGAGTTCTATTCTCTGGTTTATCAATTCAGTGGCTTTGGCAAGGGCCTTCTTCTTGGCCTCTTCATTGACTTCTTTTGAAGACGACTTCTTGGAATCATCACCTTCTTCAGAGAGGATCGATTCGTAGTCAATAGGTTCGTAAATCAATCTCCATGAAATAGTGTCATCTCCGTCTGCTTCAAATTCGCCAACTTCCTCGATGGTAACCTTAGACTTTTTGGCACTTTCCTCTTCGTTAGCAGGACGAGCCTTCTCTACTGGGATAGACAATTTCTTACGGTTTAAAGAGTTGGCCTTTCTGGAAGTATTACCATGTCTGACATTGACAGATTCATCCAATCTTAATCTTTGGGTGAAAGCACCACGGTCAGAGACAAATGTATGGAGAGCTGCAGGGACTTCGATTTCCAAATCAAAATCATCCTTTAGAATCTCTTCAAATATTTTCTTTTCAGCTTTAGCAATGTTCTCTGGTAACCCTTTGATAACCACTGGAGATGATGAGTTCTTGTTTGGAATAGAAATAATAACGTCAAATTCAGTTTCTAGGCCACGACGAACGGAACCGTTGGAACCAATAAGAGCACCATGTCTTTCCTTTGGTACATCAATAGATTTACTCTCTCTCTTTCCTTCCTTTTGGGCAATTTGTTTCATTCCGTCAATAACTTTCTTGACGAACTCCTTAGGCCCTTGTACAGTGATAACATCGGTTTCGGCGTTAGCGTTAGGAATATTGATGTTCTTATTTCTAATATTATCACCACCAGCGTCACTGATAAGGCTTCTTAACGTCTGACCACCAGGACCAACAATGGTACGATGGAACTTGTGGTCAATCTCAATTGTTTCAACCACAAAGTTCGAAGCATCTTTGATGATTTGTTCCAACTTTGCTTGAACTTCCTTGATATTCTGTCTTGAACCAGTAATTTCCAACTCAGCCGAACCACTTTCTATCACAGCAGGTTCGCTAGTCTTTTGTAAAAAGTCTAGTTCAACGCCAAATTCAGCACGCAGGTCATTAATAGTTTCACCGCTTTTACCGATGATTCTTGGAACAAGATCAATGGGTACGTTGATAACGGTCTTATGCCCATTTTCCATTTCAAAATCTAACAAAGACTGCAATTCCTTGTGTGCCTGCTTAACACCACGAGATGGCCCTCTTACCGTAACCGTGTCGCCGTTTTGTGGGAAGCTAATGTATACACTGTATTTGTCCTGCAATTTGTTACGGTAGACACCGTTAGGACCAATCAAGCTACGTTGGTATCTTTGAGGAACAATTATCTCTTCAGTGGTAATATCAGCCCATTTCTTCGTTTCAGAAAGGATCAGTTGTTTTGCGTGTTCTAAGTTAAAGGCTAACCCAGTTAAAGTAACTTCCACGCGGCTATTTGAGTCACCAGTTGACTGGGCTGGAACATCAATGTCACAGTCAAATTTCTTTCTTAGCTGAGTCAAGTTAGAGCCTTTATTCCCAACTAGTCTAGAGACAGAATTGGCAGGCACTTCCACAGTCAATGTAGATTTTTTTGAAGGGTTCTCTATAATGGATTTGATGTCCTTGTTGGCAACCTTAACAGCAGCAGAATCCCCTCTGATGGTGATGCTGTCTGCATCAGGAGTGTGTAGCTTGAACTGAACATGACCATTAGAGCGGTTAACTTCCTCCATAATCAAAGCAAGAGAAGCCTTAGATTTTACAAATAGCTGCTCTTGAGAATCCGCGTCCAATTTATAGACTTCATTAGCCATACTAGCTTGTTTAGAGCGCAATGGTTCAAGTAGCTCGTTGACATCCTGCAATGTTTTTTGGATTTCTTCAGAAGAAGGCTTAAACTCATCAATAGTATTCAAGGATACTAGGATAACCTTATTGTCATCAGGATAATAGTCGCCAACTTGAATAAATGCAACTTTATCTTCAGCACCTAATAAAGTGTGTTTGATCTCCTTGTGGAACAATTCATAATCCAAATCATCAAAAACTAATAAATCAGAAGGCGTGATGTTGTTCACAAGAGCAATTAATTCTTTACGCACATTCTTAATTTCAGCAGCATCTTCAGTCTTAGCTGAAAATTTGACTTGTGCCGAGGAATCACAGAAGGTTAGCTCTTTGGCAGTAGGTAGATTGATCGTTACTTGTGGATAGCTGTCTCTTAATGCCTTCAATACAGGGTACTTGTTGAAGTACATGATCAGATTTTTAGCGTGTTCTACGTTGTTGGAATGTGCTTTCGAAATTTCTAAGACATCAACAGAGTACAGTTTTGACGAAGATCTAGCATAAGCGATGGCCTCGGTAACATTAGAATCTAACCCAGCAAAAGTGACAAATTCATCGTTAGGATCAGATGGGAAAGTGACAATAACGTTAAATTTCTCTTTCAACTCCTTTGCATTAATTAAAAATTGAAATTTGCTTGGAATTTTGATTTTTTGTTCACTGACTTCGTTGGATAGTCTTGTTAGGTATGCTTCGATTTTCCCCTTGGTTAATTTGGCATCTTCACGTAACCCGGAGATAACAATCTCCTTGTTGTTTGAATGGAATTGGCAAGTAACATCGGAAGGAACATCGTTTACTTCCTTTAAGTCGATAAAGTCTAACAAGCTAGAGTCATCAACAGCGACTCTAATCACAGCATTCTTAGTTTCTTCCTTAACAATGTTCAAGATCTTATTCTTAACCAAAGCGACAGATTCGACATCACCAAACAAGTGAACATTGGAAGTAACGTCATCGAAGTCCTCGTCGTATGAGCCCTCGGTACTATTCTTAGCGAGATCGATCTTCACATCGTATGTACTAGACAACTCACGGATAACTTTACCACCAGAACCAATGATTGCGGCTCTACATTTGAAGGGGACTTCAAACGAGACATTGACCGGTTTAGTCAATTTCTTAACTAAATCTCTCTTCGCAGCATGAACATTGTCAGCGACACCTGAAATCAAGAAAGTACGAGAGTTCTTCGATAGAGTGGACTCGATAGAGACATTGAGGGATTGTTTCACGGATAGAATAATCTTGGATAATTCAGGCTTGGAGATCGACAACTGGCTCTCTAAGTCCAAGGTGAAGGCTTCCTGGATGGTCCTCGACTTCATTCTCTTGGCACCAGCATCAGATCCTCCGACACTAGAGCCTGAAGAGTTCAAACGAGGTAGAGACGTATTGGAGGACACATTCGAAACAGGCTTCATATTGGGTCCCCAAGAGACTTTGTTAGAAGTGAAAGAATCTTGAGATCCCAACGAAGGCAAATCCTTCAAAGAAGGTAGCGGCTTCTTGACAACCACAGGAGTGGCATTGTCAGAGTTAACAGCAGATAGCGCATCGGAAGAATCGGTGGCAGGAACAGAATCGGTAATAACAGAATCTTCAGTCATATTTTGAATCAAAAGTTGTCAACGTAAGTGGTGTAAACTTGTTCAATTAAATACCGGAAACAGGCAGGAAAGGGGTAAATGAACGTAGAGAAACGAAACAAACCGCAAGGCTCAGGGAGGGCAAAGTGGACCAAACTGGTATGTCGATACAACAATCGTGAAACTAAGAAGAACCTTTCAAAACTTGAATTGATCTCTTAAGTAATATATTTCTATCGTATTAAAGAAAGGCGAGTAACCAGTCAATCGTTAGAAAATATAGAGGATAATTAAAGCGATAGCAGCAAATTAACCAATTCAACTTGCTTAGTATGAATTTATAAAGAAAAGATCCTATATAACGTCCAAAAAGTGTTCATGTTACCGTAGCATTAAGTAGTGTGGACCAATTCATTTTGAGTGTGTTGGCATTAGAAGTTGCAGAAACGAGAGAAAAACCATTGGTCCGGGTAAGGCGTCACAATCTGCTAATAGTCACGTGATGCACTCTCAACGGCTCGGATTTGCGTCGCTCCATACTTCGGAACCCTCGAAGCTAAGCCAAAAGAGACCGTAGTCGATGTATTTCATGGCTTTGATGAGGTGTCTCTTACCTGGCAATGTGTCAAGCAAAGTATGCTTAAAGGATTTGAAAGCTTGCTCGTCAAATCCAGTCAATGTCAAATTGCCGAGTTCTGTTCCTGTTGAAGTTCCATCATCCATATCGTCTGTAGTGAATGTCAGATAGTTGTGCACTTGCACTTGTCTTAATAGATTGACTCTACGATCCAAGGCGTCAGTGGAAGTGTGTGTATTTCTCTCCAAATTAATTTCGTCGACAATATCGTTAATAGTCAAGCCATTGACAGTGGCTACCGAGTAAAGGCAAGCTAGCAGACAGATAAAAACTTTCATTGTGATGTGTATATTTTGTATGTACTTTTCATGGAATTAAGCAGAGTGATATATACATTATGTGGTTCAAGGACTTCAAGACTTGCTTATTTATACGTTGAGACTTTTATTTTTTTGGAATAAAATAGCTATTTTACCAATAATCGCAACATTTGAACATTACTTGCGATTATTGGAAGCAGGCACCGAGCTTTCACAATCTCTTCGTACCGATATTGTGTACTAGTAACTGCCAAACAACTGCAAAGGAATGAAAGTGGTTGTCGCTCGAGTAGCGGTATTCACACTATATAAGACATATGGGTATTTGAAGATATTTAAACACACTATGAAGAATATCGAAGACTCATAGTAAGGTCAAAGCAAAAAAAAAATAGATTCAACCGTAAAATGGAATGTAGGTAAATCTCCCACCCGATGGGGTTATAGAAAGTAGCCAACTGTACACAAAAAAGAAAGATTACTAAATGAAACTCCAGTTCATTTATAATAGAGATTCGACGTTGTCGCTGTATTGACCAGCAATGTTACCAGCGCCTTGGTAGGAACAGATAATATAGTCACCCCATAGACCGCCACATTGTTTCACACCACAACCGATTTGAGAAGTACCTTTCCAGACTAATTGAGTAAAGTGACCGGTGCTGGAAGAGAAACCTGGGTTAGAGAAGTCGTAGTCAGAGATCTCATTGTACCAAGCGTCGACAGAGCCCTTGGTGGTGTAACCCAAAGCTAGATTTTCACCGTATGGACCGCCGGAGTGAGCCAAGTTACCGGAGCAATCATAGTTGTCAGCGTAAGATTGAGCATAAGAGGCCAAAGTAGAGGACCAGGACACGGAGCCAGTGTCTTTGTGCAAGCTTCTCTTAGCGTTGTGTTCGTTCAAAATTTCATTAGCAAAATCTGATAAGTTGCTGTCCGTGGCTTGAGAAGTTTGGGAAGTAGTTTGAGTCTTTTGAGTAGAGGTTTGACTTTGCAAAGTACTAGTAGCTGCAGTAGTTTCGGCCTTCTTAGAGACAATTGTAGAAGCAGTTTGAATAGATTGGGAAGTCGATTCAGGGCTCTTGGTCGAAGTAGCAACAGAAGAAACAGACGACTTGGTTGAAGGAGTGACGACAGCTGAGCTGGCAGAGGTAGAAGCAGAAGCAACTGTTTCAGCGATAGGAGCAGTGTTAACTGGCCCGTTCAACGTTACAAAGGTGGTATGAGTAGCACCGTTGCTTACGTAGACCATACCTTGGACAGTGACCACCGCTGTCTGGTGGGAATGTTCGGTGACAGTCACCATAGCTGGGGCAGCGGAAGCAGCAGCAGAAAGAGCGGAAATTGCAGCGGTTTTAGAAAATCTCATTTCACTGGAAGGTTGATGGATTAGATACGTTGAACGTCGTTGGCACTTTTACGAATAAATGAACCACCTGTTGCGAAAGAGGTCCCACGCTGAGGCATAAAAATACTAGTGTCTCATGCTATAGTTCTTATATATACGTATATCGAATAAAAACGAGATGGTGCCAGTTGTCATTAGGTTGCATATAATATCTTCGCCTCAATCAGAGCCTTCGCTTCTCAAGGCTTCAACTGAATTTTGGCGAAGGACTCTCTCAATTGAGGTGCAGTCTACCTGAGTTCACTGCATCGCCGCCGCGAAAGGGTCACTCCAATGTATAACTTGACCACTAAATGACTAGACCAACAGCTTCAAAAGACCTACAGCCTAGGAGGAACTCCATAGAGAGCTCCAGAGACCCACTGGGAGGGGCCAATTGAATCTGGACAATATGACCGTATTCGGCAAACGATACACAGCAAAAATATTTCCTAATTTGATCGATGCGTGGCTCCAGACCCAACCCAATGTGGTACGATGCACTTTTCAACCGTAAAGGGGAAAGGAGTGCAGATGTCAGATCCTGTCTTCTCGTGAGGCGCACGTGCGGTCTGCGCTACATACAGACGATCTGGCACACGCAACCCTACAACTATTTACCGCCCATAGTAAAGCAAAGCCTCTATTATAACCCTAGACACCCTATACGTTGCGTCATTGGCCCATGGCAACTTATAGCTCGGAACTGACGAAGGTACCAGTTTATGTTGAATTGACGCCCTCAAGATAATTGGTCTGACACCCACTCTCTAATAGTGTTCGGTTTCTGACTGTTTTATCACCTCCTGTGTAAGTTACCTCGTTGCAAACATTGCCGTGTATTTTTCATGTATACCCAAATCGCTGTCTGTGGCGCTATTTGATACGGTGTCTTTTTAAGAAATAAAACATATCAAACATTTCATAAATATCTGTCGCATTTCAGCCGATGTGGCGGAACTCTTTGGCATATATCCTAGATTATAATAATTCAATAATCAATTGAATCCATGAGGCCCTGTGATTTGACCAGATACAGTACTATATGTCATTCATTGTATGGGGCTCCTCACCTTAGAAAATTATAATATTTTAGTCTTAAATATGTGGTCATTTTTCGTCTTGTAAGTATTGGGACAGAGTTCTGATGCAGTCAAGAAAAAATTATCTTTCAGGCCCGCAGAACCCAAAAGAAGCTCTTTTCAAACTGCTCAGACTGTGGTCCTTTGTTTCCATGTCAATTGATGATATATTAGGTACCCGACTGAAGCTTCATTATATTATCGGCAGCTCATTCCATCAAAGACCATTTTAGTTGCTGATAACTCATCCTCATTTAACGATCTCTTTGGAGTTTCTGGACCTGCACTTCACATTATAAACTTCCTTCCATCTGCTTCCCGAAGCATATCGACGTGGTTAAGAATATGCTCTTTTGCATTAGTGCGTTTTCGCGTTCCTAGTAAATTATAACTTTTCGCGTCTGCCTAGAGGTGGTGTTCGACGTTCCAACTGCAGGAGCTGACCGTTGACCCGGGACTCTGGACATTGCGGGTTTATACTGTTCGTTGTCTATCAAACCCTAGAGACCTGGTTGTGACAATTATTTTGAAATTTGACTGCGCCGCACAACTCATTTAGAGCATTATTATGAGTTAAAACAATATCATTGATTTTCTACTGCTGAAGATTAGTGCCAAGTGATGGCGACCAGAACTTGTGATGTGTAAGTGTCCTTCTTCATATCTAATACATCGTAATTGCCTACAGATACCATTTTTACTAGATTGCTTTACTCATAGTGTAAGTAAGAATTATGTGTACATATCTTAAATGATTAACGAAAAAAAGATGAGTTCGCTTTCTGGCGAAACGTGTTATCGAGTATATATGCTAGTTAAATTGTTGTAAAATCTGTTTGCTATCGGTTATTTTTAGACCACATTTCGTACATATGTTTCATTTGTAGAAATTGATATCTACTAAAATGGATATACTTCGCACGGATCTCGCTAGGTTATGTGTCAAATCAATTTTTCTTTCACTAAACGATAAAATATTAAATATACTACAAATTTTATGGTTATTTTTAGATAGTATCTACACCTATAGCTAATTTATAAGACGAACTAATATAAAAGGATATCTCTACGAACCATTGCAGATCTTCTAGTGAGCAATAAGTCCAAATTCAACTGAGGGAACTTAGTTCAGTTTTATAAGAAAGTTAAAGCAATGATAGCCACAAACAACTCGAAGACGTTAGAGGTTAGCATAGAACCGGCACCTTCGTAAGCTTGGACAGCGTGAGAAGTAGCACCAGTTGCAGCAGTCTGTTGAGCAACAACAGAGGATTTGCTGGTCAAAGTAGAAACGTGCACAACAGTGGAAGTAGACGTCACAGAGGATGAAGCTGCAACAACAGCCTTGGAAGTGGCCGAAGTTGGGACAGCAACCTTAGACGTCACAGTGGTAGTGGCAGAGGTTTCTGGAGCAGGAGCCTTGGAGCTTTCTGGAGCAGGAGCCTTGGAAGTCACAGTGGTAGTGGCAGAGGTTTCTGGAGCAGGAGCCTTAGAAGTCACAGTGGTAGTGGCAGAGCTTTCTGGGGCCTTGGTAGAAGTAGTCGTGGCACTGCCCTTTGGTGGACAAACGGTAGTAACAGTACTTTTAGTGACGAAAGTAGAACCGTTTTCCGTAACAGAGCAGTCAGTAACATAAGTAGTGTATGTCAAGTCAGTAGCCGAAGACTTAGGTGGACAGGTGGTGACAGTGATAACCGTACTTTTAGTGGTGTAAGTAGAACCATTGTCAGTAACCACACAGTCAGTAACGTAAGTCGTCGTAGTCAAGTTAACATCAGCAGAAGAAGTCGAAGTGGTAGAGGTGACTTCTTCATCGACAGCAGCGGTAGCAGAAGTAGCAGAAGTGGTAGAAGTGACTTCTTCATCGACAGCAGCGGTAGCAGAAGTAGCAGAAGTGGTAGAGGTGGTCTTAGATTTGGTGCACTTTGGACAGACAGTTTCCGTGACAGTGCTCATAGTGTGGTACGTGGTGGTAGCTTCACTGACAACACAATCGGTAGTGTAAGTGGTAGTGTAGGTTTCGTGAGTAGTAGTAGTGCTGACATCAGTGCTGTTGCTAGCATCGACGGCACTGGCAGAGCTAGAGGCAGAGTCAGCAGAGCTAGTGGCACCGGCCAAAGAGCTGGTCTTGGTACTCGTGTAAGTGTACACTTTGGAGCCACTTGTGACTTCGTAGACTTCTTCGTCTAAGACAAGGGTACCAACAGATGGAACAGTGGTAGTATAGGTCGTACTGGCATCAGAGTAAACGGAGACCACATTGCTGGTGGTTAGTACAGTGTAGACATCGTCAACAGCAACGGTTCCAGAGCTCGAAGAGGAGCCGGTAGTGGAAGAGCCAGAGCTTGAGGAAGAGTCGGTAGTGGAAGAACCAGAGCTCGAGGAAGAGCTGGCAGTGGAAGAACCAGAGCTCGAAGAAGAGTCAGTAGTGGAAGAACCAGAGCTCGAGGAAGAGCTGGCAGTGGAAGAACCAGAGCTTGAGGAAGAGTCGGTAGTGGAAGAACCAGAGCTCGAGGAAGAGCTAGTAGCAGAGCTAGAAGATGTAGCAGAACTAGAAGAACTAGTGGAAGAAGAACCACCTAATGGCAAAACATTTTCAGCAAAAGAGGCCAAGTTGTTACCAGCTGGAGCGTATTCACAAATGAAGTAATCATTCAAGAAGTCACCACAGTACTTGTAAGCACAACCCAATTGAGTGGAAGCCTTCCAGACAACTTGGGTGAAGTGACCAGTACCGGCTTGGTACCCTGGGGTACTGAAGTTGTACTTGCTGATTTCAGCGTACCAAGCGTCAATAGAACCGATGAAGTTAGTACCGACAGCCAAATTCTCACCGTATGGACCGTGGGAGTGAATCAAATTGGTAGAACAAACAAAGTTGGAAGCATAGTTTGCGGCGTATTCAGCCAAAGTAGCGTTCCACACTAATGGATCACTGCCGTGTAAAGCTCTTAGTCTGTTATGTTCAGCCAAGACACTGGTGATGTCTGAAGCATTTAAAGAGTATGGAACTAAATCAACTGCGCTGGCAACACCGGCGGCAGCCAAAAAACCTAAAGAGGTTGAAAGCTTCATATTAGAGGATAACGATTGAACGGATTTTTTTAACTTCTTTTGAAAATAAATCCACCTCTTTGTTACGCGGAACAAATATTAATGAATGGATAAGTTTTAAAGTGGAAGTGAAACAACGAATGGATATACCCGATAGTCAATTATTGTGTGAAAAACTCCTACTGAGGGTGAAAAGGACTAGAATAGAGAAGGAAAGCTTGAAACATATTTGGAACAAGATTCTGAATTTAGTCATATAACTGCGCTTTTATACACAACACAGATCAAGACACGATAAACACGGTTATACTGAAATTGAAGCTGCTGATAAATTTTTTTCCAACTCATGTATGAGTAAGTAAACAACTGTGCATTTACCAGCGTTAACTTAACTTTTCCTGAACTTTCTGTTTCTTAAAAAACAGAAGCAGGCGAGCTTACTAAGTCCGCTTTCGGATGCTTTTTTCCTTTTTTTTTTTTTTTTGGTTCGCACCGCGCAATAACCGTTACGGTATCGAGTAGTTATTGTTTGCATTGCCACGGGGTCCCTTCCCGAAACGATTGCCCAGGAATCTTTAAAGGTTCACGTATGCAGGAGAGATGCGTATGGGACCAGGGCTACCTGCTAAGGAAAATAGGAACTAACAAAGATATGCGCCGGTATGTGCTTTTCAGCATTTTGAGAAAGAGGGCTACGAAACACCCCGCGCTATACCCTAAAATACTTAAGACGACTACGTGCTGTCTTGGCTGTAAAAATACGGCTGTATATCGGCTTTTATTGGCGGCCCATCACATCTTGACCTCAACCTACGTGAAAAGTTTTGTACTAGTGGTAGGAAAGAATCCCAAGACCGTTTGACGAACCCCAGAGGCTTCGTTTACTACCATACAGTAAACAGATCTCTGATAATAACCACAGATTCCGTTATTAGGGCTCAACATAAAGCAGAACAGGGCTTGATGTGTAATGCCAATGGGATATATCTCCCAATCCAGCCCTCGTCTTTCTTTTTTGGTGCTTACAATTGTATCGCTCTTCCATGGATTACAAGTACGGTCACCTAAAAAAGATTGCAGTACTGGGTGCCCTTCTGATATCCGTAAACCACGGTCTTGTCTTCCGGGATACACGCACGCCCCCGTTTTCAGATAGCGAAGTGCCGTCTACGCTAAAAATGCTGTATGAGTTTAACTTCAACGTTAAGAAGCTGTACAGTTGCAGGTATTCGTAGGAGCCTATGGCCTGCATGCTCTTAATGTAGCAACGGAGAGCTATCCTCCGCTGCTACAGAGAATTACCATGAGAGATATTCAAACACTAGACAAGAAGGAGGGCGCTACTTCTTGCCAACGCCTACAGGCTCCTAAAGGTCACAGAATGCTGCGCACACAGTTTTACTTTTTCTTTTTTTTTCCTTTCTGCAAACTCAGTCTGTGAAAAGTGCCAAGACCACGAATTGATCTTGATATTCCAAATAGGAAGTAGCTGCACGTACTAGGTCATTTTTCATGATGTAACTAATAGCCTGGCTACAAAACTTTGAATGACTAAGAGAATGTGTGATTGGAACAAGAAAAATTTAGAGTGGTTTATTGACCTAAGAAATGGGTTGCTACTATCGGAACCGAGGAAAAATCATCCGACGGAAATATGCAGTAGGGCCGCTCTGCAAGTGATTGTGGGCAGTCCTCTTAGAGTTTGTGCTTGTGCGAGACAAGCACACCTTTCCCCGATTCTGCAGTCGCTACTTTTTGGTACGGCTGGAACGCTTCCCCATTTCGTTATCGTGTCCTTATTTATCACATTGGTTGCCCTTGTCCTTGTCCTGTCCTGTACTACTGTCGTGGGATTGTTAACACGGTTGCTATAGAGTAATTGTTGCATAATACAATTATCTCTACGAGTAAAATCTGATCAAAAGACGAAAGGAATGTAACACATAGCATCGGGTGGGCCGTTCCTTTGATGAATAGGAGAATTAAGCTATTGTAACGGGTTGCCCACCGGAAAATAATGTCTCCACTCCATATATTTCTTACCGAAGACTAAAAGATTAAGTTTTCTAAAGGCCATCTATTTGATGACAAGAATTTTATACCTTTCTTTTGCTATACTCGAAAAAGAGCAAAAGGCAAAGAGCCTTCAGTCATGATTATTTGTTTCTGCCTCGATAAGAGCTGCTAAGTGGACCCTTCCAAGTTACTTTTTTTCTTTCTTCAGTAGGCGAGCTGATAACGCTGAATTTTGTAAAGCAGAGATGTCATCATTTGTCATTATCATGAGAAAAAGAAACTAACATACAGTTCTTTCGTCCCACAGTAATTATTGAACTATTCACTACCTATCACTACGTTGTATCGACTTTTTTCAGTGACCAGATTAGATTATCAGGTTAGTGTCAGAAATAATAGCAATAGTACAATAGATACTAATGATATTATCATAGGAATAAGTACAACTGAAGAGGAATCTAAAAGCACTGAAGATATTTATAGATGTGCATTGATTATTGTTGCTGGATAAAGCATACTTATCAAATGCTAGTTAAGGTATACTTAGCAGTTACCTTTTAAGAGATGGATAGTTGCCATAACATGATAAGTGACAAACAAGAGGAATTATGAAAAGTATCTAAACTACTTACAACTTCTAGTTCTTTTGGAATGGAGCATAAGGATGTATTGGTTTTTATGTTAGTATAGAGAGAACAACCAATTATATCTGGTACAACAGGTCTTCTATCTCCCAAGATCAAACACCTCTGTAACCAACACTACCAATGACGTAGAATCTATTACTCATGGTATTAAATCCTTAGATTTTTGATAGATCTTTGAGATACTCAAGCTTTGAAGAGATTTTTATGTCTAAAAATAAGAACGGTGATTACTGGAACGTATCGCTTGAGTATACTAATAAATATCCGGAATTTGCAAATTGGATGGGCGTGTGGCGTAGTTGGTAGCGCGCTCCCTTAGCATGGGAGAGGTCTCCGGTTCGATTCCGGACTCGTCCAATTTTTTTTGCTTGCTGTATGTTACTTACTGGTATCATTGTACCGCGGAAGTAAATAAATTTCACAAGGAGACTACATGAGACTCATTGACATTGGGATCTTTATCGAATCGTAGTGAAGAAGCAAGATATAAGCGCTCCACAGTAGTATCATCTTTCACGTAAAGGTGCTAGTTACCAAGCAAGCCACCTCTCGATCGATCCAGATATTTCTAATTAATATAGTCCATTATAATTATACTACTTATTTGGTTCCGCTATATCTTACTAAACTCAATTATGATATACAATTTTTTTTTTTTGAACACACTGCTTGTGAGATCAAATACCTTTTATTAAAAAATTACTTTTAAAATTCGATTCTGAATCAGTTTGCTTAATTGTTCTACAAGAGCTGACATTTGATTCATCAAGAGACTTAAGAAGCGGGGCATTTGAATACCTTTCAATTTTTTGCTCACAACACATGGTAAGTAATATATAGAAAAAACCTTTGCTGGGCTACCATTTGTGTGAGAAGCTATACACAGGTCATTGGCTGACAAGATACATTTATAATAACCAATAGCAAGTAAAAAAGAAAGCACAGAGTCACATGTTCAAAATACAAGTACTACTAGTACCGTCCTCATGTCTTACTAAGCAAGTTAGTCGTGAAACCATTACATCCAGTTTTACCAACGTATTAACAGAATTATACCAATTCAATGCTACTCATTTTAAGAAATTTCTACTTTTCATAGACCCTCAATTGACCTTGCAAGATCTACATGATAGGATCATTCAACAAACTGTCAAACTATACTCTTTATCAGAATCTGTCTTAGAAATCTTAGCGCTAAGAGACGCGCAGAACAATGATTTGGATCCAAGTTTTATTATACAAGATGTTTTCCATACTGGAGGTTCAGTTCAAGCTATATTAAACCATGAACTCAATGCTGTTTCGTCAGATACATTGTTTAGCAAAAAAGCTTATGATCCGTTGGTAAATTTGCAGAAGCCTTTAGAACTCAAAAATTTATCGTACAATCATGATTTGGCCTTAGTGTCAAGTTTAAGTCATGAAATGATTCCAATAATCAAGATTAGCAATTCTTCATGGAACTTGGGCGACAAAAGTGAGAACTTATTGAATTATGAAGGGATGGGAATTTATAGACCGGAAAATGCTGATAAATCAAAGATCGTGCCGTCTCCAATGGAAGACGAACGAACAAAACAAAGCAAAGAGATCATAGATGCTCTGGAAAATTTGGATTCCACCACGATATCACCATCATCTAATAGTTTGAATGATCCAAAGCATCAAGGAAATGAGAATATAGATACAGCAGATGGCACTATCGATTTACATACTGGCTCAACCGTACTACTAGCATCAGATGAAAAAGATCAAATAAATTCGCAAACTCGTACAGCTTCCAATAGTTTTAAAAAGATTGAGATTCTAAAAGTATTCGACCGTAAGAATACTATTACATTAACACACTGGTTCAAAAACCTTGATAAACAAGCGACTACGTCAAGTCATAAAACGAAAAAACCTTATACAACTGTATTACACAGCAATATTGACAACAGTAAGCCTGATCCAAGAAATATACTCCCTGAGAGAACTACAAGAAGCGCTGCAAGAAAAGCAGCAACATTGTTGTCTAAAACTATAAACAAACAAGGAACAAAATTCAGAGAAAATGACTCAACTGATCCATCATCATCAGAAGATGAACTTTCTTCATCATCATCGGGGATTGAATCGCACATAAGTTCGGATTGTGAATCGCATGAGAAACCAACAGATATCACTAAACTTATAGAACACAACATACCTACATTAAAAGAACATATTTTATCGTTCGACAAGGCTCAAAGTTTAGATTCTAACGGAGGGTCAAGTAAGCGCTCTAATGATGAGATATTTGACAAGCGCCAGTTAAATACCCCAAATCAAGCAAAAAGGAAAATGATTCAGATAACTGATCAGTTAAAAGAACACATGAAAATACAATTGCCGACCAATAAAGGTGGGAATAACTTTGACGATAACATCACTCTTGACATGATCGGTGTAGGGGAGGGAGCTAAATGCCAAGACATCAACACATCTCATGGTTTTTTAAATTCTACAGATTCCAGTACACTGAGTGCTTCAAAATCTAGAATGAATGATAATAACAGCGATGCAGCCTCTCAGCATGGAGGCATAAACAAGGAATCCTCGAGCAAGACAACGACAGAAAGTATTAGAAAAATCTCTAAACCGGATTTCTTGTATCTATCGTCCACCCAACCAAGGCCATCATTAAGAACTGGCAGGTCATATAATATCAGTCCAGCAACTTTAAAATTAATGGGTGACGCTGAGAGTGAGGCATTGTGACTAAAAATGGAAAATGAAAGTAATCAATTTGTAACTAGTCCTATATGCAATGCTGACGTTTCTCCAATCTACTAGTTTTACACCTTTTAAGCTAAACGGACTTTACATATATATAGCATTAACTATCTACTCAATATTTGCACATTAATATTCCTGGCTAGACTTCGGCATATTTATTTGAGCCACGAATGATTTTTATAGCATCGGCACGATCAACCTCAATTACGGTAGATATCTTATTTTCATATTTGACACGGTAGAACTTATCCGCGACTTGCAACATATCAGTACGGAATGTAGTACAAATAAACTGTGCCCTTTCCGAAAGTTGTTTGATTGCGTGGGCCACAGCTGTCCGGTACTGTTTGTCCAGTGCAGCATCTATTTCATCAAACAAATAAAATGGAGCAGGATCGACCATTTGAATAGCTAGGATCAAAGCAATTGCGCAAACAGTCTTCTGCCCTCCAGACAGCTGCTCTACATGCAATTGTTCATTTTTCTTTGAATTGAAGGAAACAGATATGGAGACACCCGAATAAAAAGAGGTCAACTCTTCGTTTTCACCTTGAATACTTCGCGCTAGTGAGTTATCATCGGGTATTGCAGATTCCTTTTTATTAATGATAAGTTTCCCAGATCCTCTTGGTACAAGTGTTTCAAATATTTGAACAAAATTTTCCGCAACTTTTTGAAATGTGTTATCAATGGCAGTTAGTTTTTGTTGTTTTAGATTTTCTATCAAATCCTGAATTGAAACTTTGGATTCTTCAAGTTCAGCAGCTCTCTCTGCTAAATCCTTATGCCTCTCATCGAATTTCTTAAAATTCTCAAATGCTCTTTTATTCACATTAGGCAAAGATAAGATATCAGCGTTCACTTTATTCAATTTCTTTAATAGCTCTTCGCTAGGGATAGATTCATATTTAGAAAGGATATCATCAGCCAATAGCCCGACTTCTCGTATTTTTTGATCTAATTCTTTGCGTCTCAAGACCAATGCAGTTTTACGGTGCATCGCCTTTTCTACATTTTTCTGGAAATCATCTAACTTCTTTAAAAGTGACCTTTGTTGAGAGTTTGCTTTCTCTATTGCCTTTTGTTTGTTTGTCTTTTCTGTGGCAAGATTGTCTATATTTGCCTGTACTTCTTGAAGTTCCACTGCCATAATCTCCTCTTGATATTTAAGTTCAGAATATCCTTCCTCTAACACCTTCAATTCTTCTTTCAGCTCTGTTAAATTCACATTCTCAACGCTATTTTTTCTACCTTCCAAGGTTTTCTTTTGAGGAAGCAGCTTAGAATTTAATTCAGCAGAATATTCATCAAGCTTAGATGTTAAGCTATCTAAAGCTTCCTGCGTGACAGTTAATTTTTGGGATACACTGACAATATCTGACGATGTCTTCGTTAATAAATCTCTCTCACCTTCAGATAGTTCATTATCGAAAGCTTGTTCAAGATCATTCGAGTAGTTTATTATCTTATTTTCAACAGATTCAATTGACGCGACAGTTTTTTGCTTTTTTGAGACTAGATTACTTAGCTGATCTGTAAGCATAATTTTCTCGTTTTTCTTTAAGTTAAGTTTTGAATTCAAACGTTCCATATTCCCCAACAGAAGTTCCTTCTTATTTGAGATACTTCTAATACTACCGTTAAGCTCATCAATATTTGTGTCTACAGCATGTAGCAGATCTCTAACTTTCGTTAGTTCATCATTGGCTTCCCTATGTTTATTACGAGTGTCTTTCAAAACTTTTAAAACTTCTAAGCGCGATTTCTTATGATGGTCGTAATAACCACCTGATATAACACCTTTCTTATCAGCTCGGTCACCGTCCAAAGTAATAGCATCCAGTCCGTATTTTTTAGCCAATTGAAACCCGCTTGCAAGATCCTTTACAACAACAGTTTTGCCGAAAAAAAATCTCACAATTTTATCAAACTTGGAATCATATTTTATCTTCTTAATCAATGGTGTAAAGTTAGAGGATGAGTCAGGTTCGGGGATTTGAACTACGTTATCATCTTGAAACTTATTCAATGGTATTAATGTTACTCTACCACCTTTCATATTGAATAATTCCCTCAACAATAATGAAGCAGTCTCCTCGGTATCGACGATTACGTGGAACAACGAGTTACCGCCAATAACCTCTGCACATGTCTTATACTTCTCACTAACTTTAATCATTTCACCTAATGTCCCAAAAACCGCATCATTAGGTAGATTCAATCTCTCTGCAAGTACCTTTATACTCTCCAATCCCTTAGATAAATTCTTGTTCATTGTCTCATTGACATCTCTTTGAGCAGATATTATATTTTCATCCAAAGATTGAAGTACTGCTTCAAATTTTTGTTCAGTTCTCCACAATTCTTTTCTTTCATCAATCTTTATATTATAGTTCGAAGTAGTCTCTTCCAAAGCAGTGTCAAGATCTTCTAATTCGGCCTCGATACCAGGACCATTGACAGAGTCTATAAGTTCCTCAATTTCTTCACCAAGGTTAGATAGCCTTTCACTTAGCATATTCTCTTCATCAATAAGCCCGACTTGATTATCCTTTAGCTTCGTTATTTCCTGGTTTAGTTGGTCAATCTCGTTATGTATCCATTCATCGCGCTCGTCCTTATTACTAAACCTCGAATACTTACCCTTCTTCACAAGCAGGTCTCTTTTCTGTTGCTCTAAGATGGAAAGTCTCTGTTTAAAGTCTTTTTCCTCTGCTGATAGCAGCTCAAATCTTGGGGATATCTTAGCAATTTTGTCTTCGAGGATAGTAATCTTTGTAGCAATATTTTTAAGTAGTTCTTGGTCTAGTCTTGCTTGTCGTTTTTCTGTATCAATTTTCTCTTTCAATGTTTCTACTTTATATGACTTGTTAGCGACTTTTTCCAACACTTCAGAGTATTTAGATTTACTTTGTTCCAATTCAGTAGAGGTTTTCAACTTCAAATCAGAATCCAGTTCTTGCAAACCCTTAGAGAGCTGTTTAATCATTTCTTCTCTCTTGTCTAATTCATGAACGTATTTTTCTGAAGAGTGGGTAACATTTTGATAGTCATCATCTAGCGCCTCAATCTGGTTAATTAACTCATCTAATTCTCGATCGTATAAGATATATTGAAATACTTTCCTATTCTTCTCCATACTATTATATTTTTCTAACTCTTTCCTCTCTTGCTGCATTTCATTCAATTTTGTATCTAATTCCGCCATTTCTTTCTTGATCTGCGTTCTTTTAAATTCTGTTTCCTTCATTTTTTTCAGAGATGCTTGTAATTTGTTCTCAAAGGATTTAGCACCAACCACATCCTCTAGCAATTGCAACCTTTCCCGATCCTTAGCATTTGTCACCGCAATAATCTTACCCTGAGGCACGATATTGTACGGGTTGCTCACGGAAAAGCCGGCGCTTTCCAAAATTCGAGTCACGTCACCTTTAGAGACGTTACGATCATTTATTTGGTAGTCATCTTTCTTCAAACCAACAGTTCTCCTGATAAATACTTCATTGTTTGGTCTAGCAGTTATCCCCGAGGATAAGATCATTCTGTGATCTGGGTCATGAAATACAATCTCTACCGAAGCGCTCATTACAGAACCAGAACCTTGATGGATCAGACCTTGCCTTTCTTGCCTTTTCAGATTTGTGTACTCATCACTCAACACAAACCGGATAGCCGCGAAGAAATTCGATTTCCCAGATCCGTTCGACCCTAACACAATGTTGTGATGAGGAGAGAAATCATCTATTACCGTTTCATTTCTGTATGTTTTAAAGCCCCTAATCACTACACGTTTGATATACATACCGTTTCCTCTCCGGTAACTACTAAAATAATAGGTTAATTAGTGCTAATCGACTCCTGTGGCGTGCTGATCATCAGGTAAAGGACGCGTAAACTTCATTTTTATTTTCGTTTTGTTGTCGTGTTTTACACGTGACATTTGTTTTTCAATGTTTTAGCCCTAACAGAAGAAGTCAGGGTTCATATTTCAGAGGCAGGTTTTGAAACTGGAAGGAAAAGGACAAGTCATCACCACTCCGCTACCCAAGCTATTCTTGCAAGAGCAAGCATTTTAAAGCTGATTAGTGCGTTAACATTTCCTTATTGAGGTCTGTTGCAGCTTGTGTTGGTTTAGTAACAAGAAACTGTGTTAGTTTCATTAGATTTGTTGCTCTTTTGATGCAAACGTGTTAACGGTTGATAACAGAAAAAACATGCATTTTTACGCTCTTTCTAGTGTGGTTATCAATTTAATTGGATGGGTAGCTTCTAGTCAGACTTGTGATATCAAGGAATTACAAACTACTTTGAAAAATTTACCCTTTGACAGTGGGGCTTTATCTCAATATGAGGCGCTCCTAAGTAATTCAGAACGATGTCTTCAAGCAGGAGACGAGAAGTTCCACCCATTTTTGAATCAATTGAAGTATAAACAGGGATTGTTACTACTATCTGTAGGCCAAGACTTGAAATCGATAGACTCCTTTGAAGCAATCACAAATGACACAAGCTACACCGATTCATATACAACTTTGGCAATGAAAAGGTTAGGTGATCTGTATACAGAATTTGGATTGTTCGACAAACCTGGTTTCGATTCTGAGTATATTTCGATGCATAACAAATTATTAGGAGTATTAAGCAGCAAATTGAGTCACAAAGATGTTGACACCCTAGACGATGAACTTCGACCTTTATTAGATATTTCTCCATACAACTTAGATTTGTTGGCTACCAATATCGACTTCTTGAAAAGTCAATTGTTACAATCATTTAATGTACAATACGTTAACCGTATTATTCAAAATTATGAAATGATCCTGACAAAACATAAATGGAATTTAACTGTGAGGCAAAAATTAACAATCCATTACAATATTGCTTTATTACAATTTACTCTATTAAATGCTGACCCAAATAACCACTTAAGAAAGTGTTTAGCAATAGATATGGATTTTTCACTTTGTAAAGAACTCACTTTACTAACCAATAAATGGGGGAAAATAAACCCAAAAATTTCTAGTGTGCTGGATCCCAGAGTATACGCATTCGATAAGGATCATACCGAATGGATTAAAGTTTTGAAATTTTATCTCACGGACACGAAACCTTTCCTAAAGTCTATTTCTAAGACGGCTTTCACAGACAATTATGATTTATTAATGAGTTTTCTCCATAGATCATTGCACGATTTTTTCCAAGCAAGAACCCCTATAGACTATCCCTTCTCAGCTTCCTTTGATAGACAAATACCAACAGTATTGCCACTCGAGATCGAAAATGTGTTCGATATAATAATATGCCAAGCAGTGACCCAGACGAACGTGAGAAATATCGAAGCCAAGCATAGCTGCAAAGCTACTTTAAAGAAAGTTCTTTCAGAAGATGATTGGAACGAATTTGTTAACGTAATGAAGAAACAAGCTAATATACAAGATGAATATTTAAAACGTCTTTGGAACACTTATCCACACATGTGCATTTATTTGATCGACTCCATAGTAAATAAATCCAAACACTTTAAGAATAACGTTCAAAACCAGGATCAAATTTTCAATTTCTTCAAGAATGAAAATCTACTAGAGAGTGAGAATCCCTATATAAAGAAAGTGGTGGATGTTGTTAAGGCAATGGTTGAAATGAGACAAAGACAACAACAGCAGCAGCAACAGCAGCAACAATATCAGAGGCAGCAATACTTTAGGCAGCAGCAGCAACAACAACAGCAGCAGCAGCAGCAGCAACAAGCGGCACGAGGCATTAACACTCAGAAGGATTATTATAAAATCTTGGACGTAGATAAAAGTGCTAACCCTAAGGAAATTAGACGCGCATATTTAAACCTGACCAAGAAATACCATCCTGATAAACAAGGCCAATCTAGCGAAGAAGAGCAGAAAAAGATTCACGAGAAAATGTCGGAAATCAATGAAGCATACGAGACACTTAATGACGATGAGAAAAAAAGACAATACGACGAAGCTAGAGCAGGTGCTGGCAGAGGAGGAGGAAGAGGAGGAGGAGAAGGTTTCCATCCCCATGCTCAAGGAAACGGAGGACCTCATTTCCAAGGAGCACCAAGATTCAGACCACCCGGAAATGGATTCCCATTTGGAAACAATTTTAAGATGAATTTTGGGTTCTAATAATACGTTCAGGAAGTGCACTTAGCCAGAAAAATGGAGCGAACCCGACCTATGTTTAATGCGTACTCGTTTCTTCATATATACTCATCATCTTCTAACGCGTTATTTTGTTCCTCGTTACTAATCGAAGCAGAATGAATGTCTTTTAATTTATCCATAATACCAACAATGAAGGGCCTTAATTCATTAATTTCCAATATACTCAAATTATCCAATTGTAAATGAGATTCATTCAAATGTTTCAAACCTTTCAGCACTTTACCTTGTCTAATTTCTCTCAAGTCTTGCATCCGGCTTCTTAACTCATGTACAGGATCTTGAAAATCATCTGCCGCTCTCTTGAAGAGCAACTCACCTAGGACAAGCCAGTTCCAAGGGAGAGGACTAAACCTATCGTTATAAGTCTTCTCGAAATGTATACCTCGCTCCAGATTTTTTTTCGTTAGCCATTCTGGTGCCATAATGTTACATTTCCCTTGCTGTTTTAATAATATAGCTATCCACAGTGTAACGGTAACACTTTTGGTGGCAACCATATTGTTCAAAACATTGTTGGGCATACTAATCATATTCCACTGAAACTCATTCACATCATCTTCTATGCCCTTTTGTTGAGCTTTCACTCGCGTGGTAATCCTGGGGAAAATCTTTATTGGCTCATTCTCTACAATGAATTGAATCTCTTCTGGAGAGAAATTCTGTTGCAGATGCAAGGGCAAGGCCATATTCAGCGATAGTTACAGAAGCACGAGTTTCACACACAAGTATCGCTTGTCTTGAACTTATTGTTAAAGTATCAGTGATCAAAATTCGATGAGTATGAAAAATTATTGCACTGTTAATAATGTTTTAATAGAGTCATCTCGCAACTAATGAAAAAAATTTGACACAGATGAGGGGCGAATTCACCAATCTGACACTTAATCTCCATTGACTTTAAAAGCCATCGAAGTTAGTATCTTTTTGAATGGTATAGAGTTTTTGTTCATGGAATTCACTGTTGTTTTATAGTCCATTTCCCCATATGTGGAAACATATCTTTAATACAAAACCATCTTTGAACCAAGCGAATGCAGCTTCTAAAAACCTGATTCTATCTGTATTGAACACTACTGCTACGAAACGTGAGGCGAGAGAGTACTTGACTAAATATGCTAACCAGGATAACAATGTTTACTCTTGTTTGATGATGATTCGGCATTTGCCAACTTATTCGACTAGTACGTTGCTTAACCTCTCCAGCACATTGAGTAGGTTGTATACTCTTGGTCTTCGGACTATTTTTGTGATCCCTCCCTCTGATAATATCTGGAAACAAAGTGAAATTTTGGACGCAATAATCACTGGAGCTGGTTTAAACCCATTCCATTTAGATTTTGGATTAAATAAGAGCAAAGATGGGAAATATGTTTCGGTATTAGAATCAGGCAAATATATCGAGGAGATTTCTAATGTAGTACCCATTATCAAGCCCTTTGTTTTTGACGAGGACGATATTTCAAGGCATATGGCTAAAGATATTGTCCACTATATGTCAAAGATTACTGTTCCACGAATTGATAAGTTCTTTATATTGAATTCAATTGGTGGTATCCCCTCAGGGGAAAGAAATGACAACTCTCACATATTCATCAATTTATCTCAAGAGTTTGAACAGGTTTTGCAGGGCTTGAAGGGTGAGATCCATACTTTAAGTGAAAGGAAACCATCAATCGATGCATTCTATCAGCAAATGCCTTTATTCTTACAAGAGGAAGAGATTGCTACTAGAGAGAGCCGCTTACAAGAACACCTAGAGGATCTCCAAATTATGGAAGGTGTATTGTCAAATCTACCTCAATCATCTACCGGATTAATAACGACTGTCTCAAACGGTGGATTTTCTTTAGACCATAAAAATCCGTTAGTTTATAATCTTTTAACTGATAGGTCATTGATTTCATCTTCATTACCTCGTTCAAAAGCTACAAAATACTCACAGACTTCGCATCTTGATCTGTTTAATAGTCCAACGGACTTTTCAGAGAATAAAGTAAAGTCTAATGATGCAGCGCGTATGACTACAGTTCTTAAAAAGGGCGTTAATATAAGAACTTATGACTACAGATTACTCGATAATTCTAACTCAATAGGCTTGCCTGGTACAGATCTTAGTTCCACAGATTCTAAAGGATTATACAAGAAGATAGATTTGACTAAATTAAAATCTATCTTGGAAAAATCCTTCAAAAAAAAGTTAGACTTGGAGCATTATCTTGATAGAATCAATGGCAATATTGCATCTATTATTGTTATAGGAAATTATGATGGAATTGCTATATTAACATATGAAGGTTCACAGGAAAACAAATTCGTATACCTAGATAAATTTGCAGTGCTACCGAAATTGAAAGGTTCAATGGGTATTTCAGATATCATATTTAATCTCATGTTCAAAAAATTCCCTAATGAAGTCGTGTGGAGAAGTAGAAAAGATAATCTGGTTAACAGATGGTATTTCCAAAGAAGCACAGCTGTCTTAGATTTATCCGTGGATATTAACAATGGCAACAAGAAAGAGAGTAATTTTAAGTTGTTTTATTATGGGATGCCAAACGCATCAAGAAAAAGTAATATAGCCACGATTAATAAATTGAAGTATTATGCTACGTACGTGAGAGACATAGAACCGAGTTGGGTAAAGCGTTGATAGAAGCAACACCAACAGGAATTGATTAGTAGGGATCATATCTGTTAATCTATCAAATATCTATATAAACATGTATATATATTCATATATAGAGTAGCATCATTAACGTTCACGATCTTTATTTTCCATTTCTGTTGGCGCGATTCAATGGATAATGCCATAATTTTTCAGAAATGAAAGCCCATTCTTGGTCCAAGGCATTGTTTCTATATTGCCTTCTGATAAGTGGAACATTATGTTTAATCCGAGTATCTTCATTTTTATCATACCAAACGTCGGTATGTCCTATAGGCTCCGCTACAGGGCTGCCCTGTACAGCCTTCGTCGTCACACCACACCAATGGGCTTTGTAGAAACCGTCAAATTGCGAACTCAGGACTGAATTTCTAGCAAACTCAGAAAGATCAGCTGCATTCAACAAATATATGCTTGCAGCAACACTAAATTCTTCAATTAGAGGTTCGTGTGTATAGCAAGAGCTGAAAAGAACTGATTTTGAAGATAGACTCACTTTAAATCCACATTTTAGTAAGTTCATAAAAGGATTGTTCTCGTATGAGTATGGTGGAATATAACTTAATTCTCTTGTTCCAGTTTTTTCTTTCTTACTTAGCTCCATTAACTCATCTTCATCAAGCAACATACTAGAGTTGTTGGCAAGGATATCGAGGTCTCGTTGCTGGTATTGTGTCATAGAGTAGTGTAAAGACACAGATGATAATGGAGCAGCTACAATAGGAATCTGTAGCAAGTAATACAGATATTCCATAGAAGGAGGCCCATCCCAGACTGGTTCACCTTGTAAAAGACCACCATTACAAAGCAAAATATTACAAATTAAGGATTCTAATCTTTCGGAACAATTGAGGTTTCGAGAGCTAATTTGGGATGTGCGACTACTGCCTGGTGGTGAGCAGAAATTCCTCAATACAATAGCGTTTAGGTATTTTGAGTGTCTCATTTGGTTCACTTTGCTCAGTTTGACAAACATGTAGTATAGATAATGGGATATGGTCGGATTATCAGCAGTGGTCCATTTGGCAGGAGGTGTCTTAATGTCAATGAAATCAGTCCAGATATAGTCGTCGTCCCTTGAGATGACCAAGTCTAACGAATTAACATTTCTTAGGAAAAAGTTCAATTCCAGATTGTTAAGACTTTCCTCATCCAAGAGTGGATCAAAAATTGCCTTTGTATAGTCTTCAAAATTTTCAATCTTCCCCCTCTTTTTCAATCTAGAGTAGCATCTTCTGAATTGAACGTTCCACGAAATATTATATGATATCAATTTCCAACGGTTTAACCAATGAGCAAATATTTGCCACCAATTATTCGTCTCAGGCTTATCATAAAAATGAAAATCTACTGACACTTGAGCTAACTGATACTTTGATTTCTCTAACCGATACACCACGTAACGAATAAACAATTCTGCTAAATATTCACCTTCGAGGTAATTATCGTACTCCAAGAATGTCTTAGCTATCAGGTAATATTTCAGATGTTTAGGTTTCAAAATCGTCTCTATGGTTGATGCGGGTATATCTAACAAATGGTAAACGTTTAAATACACATCTCTGTACCAGTCCAGGAAATCATCATCGATTAATTTCAATCCAATGTCCAAGGTCTCAGCAGTAGAATTCTCAAACTTGAAAAAATCCTCCAGAGTTAATCTATCCCCGACAGAATTGACATATACAACTCTGTTGGGCTCCAGATTCAACTTCTCCCAGATAAATTCACTTAATTGACGTTGACTGACAATGCCGCTCAGAGGAAGGTCGCAATCTACTTTCCTGCTGTTATAGAAATCTCTGTATGGGACTTGTTTATTTTCCAGAATCTCAGACTTGGATTTCAAGTATTGGAACAATTCGAATTTTTCCAACAGGTATTGCAATCTTTTCTCTGAAAGTTCGTTCAATTCATGGTGATGAGATATCTGTACCAGGACGTCAAAATCATTTGTGAACTCCTGGAAAGATATCACACCGCGATCTTCCTTGGCTCTTGGTGCCAGCTCATGAGTGGCATTAAAATTGTCCAAAGCTTCTTTAAAACGATCCAAATCGAAAAACAACCCCGTGTGTTGGACCTCGACTTTTTCTCCCCTTGCAATCTGCTCCTCAGTGACAAACTTCGGATAGTAAGAGCTTGACGTGGGTTTCAAGACTTTTGTCCCCTGGCTCAATCCTTCCACACCTGGTGTAGATTCCACACTACTCCCACTCTCTTTCTCTACTTGGAACCTCGGGTCCTTCTCAAATTGCCAAAATTTAGGCAGAGGTTCAGGGTACGTTAACCACTTGTCAATGTCGTATTTTGGATTGGATTCAGCGTCTTGAAACGAGCTCTTGATATATTTGTCCCGTATCTGTCCAACAAGAACAAAGGGGCTCTGTAAGTCCCGAGACTGGGCTCGCGAAGAAGGTGTCGGTGCCATGGGCACTGCCGAAGCAGACTGCGTCTGCTTCACTCTAGACTCACAATCGTCTAAGGACCCAGACTCCTCCATATCCATCGGATTCGCCAACCCTTCATTTAACGGCTCAAAATACATGGGCGTCCCATTTAACATCTGTTTGTCAAAACTCGTCGCTAGGGACAGCATATCCATATCATCCACAGATATGAACTTCTTATTTTGCAACTTCGTCGTTGCATCAGCTTTATTCACCGGAGGAGCAGTCTCCGATTCCTTCACGGAATTGTCCACCCCAAACAGCAGTGTCGGTCTTTTCTCCAACGAAACTTCCCCCATATTAAACTCACGTCTCTGGACCACCAATAGATACAACGATCAATGTCACACTCTTCCCTTTCAATGGCTCAAACACAAGGAGACTCCTATGGGAACTGATCGCTCAACTCTTGTGCCCCTTTTAATCCTCGAACAAAATTAAAGGTTTTAGCCCTAATTTTGTATATTCCAGCCCTATTGCAAGGCCCCACCTGTTGTTACCTCGTTACAAGGACGCAAACTCGTGTGGCAGTGTGTCTAGTACTTCCATGGGGATCTCTTTCCAGTCCTGTTTGGTCTGGGTGGGCATTTTTTGGGCGATCTCGAGACGGTACTTCAATTTGGCTTCCAAGTTGGCGTGCGAGGGCTGCGCAGCGTCCAGTTTGGTCAAGCCCAGCTTGCACGCTGTCACTGCGGCTTGGCAGTCGTTCAGTTTGATCAATGCCATTGCCTTGTTGCTGTATCCGACCGGGTCTGATGGGTTTATCTGTATGCACTCGTCGTATAGGCGGACGGCGTCGCGGTATTTGCCGGACTTGAACAGGCTGTTTCCCTTGGTTTTCAGTTCCTCGTAACTCATCGCAGCAGTTGAGAGCGGTGTCGAGTGTGTTAGGTGTGCTGTCTATGCTCTGTGAATTGTGTATTGTATATTTGAATACTTACAAAAAACGTCTTCCAAGAGTGTTTCCATTAGTTGCTCTAGGCGTAAGAGTAGTACAGCAAGATGAGCGACCACGAGCAGTTGCTAGAAGAATTGGAGGCTATTGGGGCAATTTACCCCGAGGCAATTGTCAGCAAACTCGCAGACTCCAGTATCATCCACATCAAAGTGCCGCAACATGAGGACATTGTTATTCAGATCTCTTTCCCGGCTGCCTACCCGTCCGAAACGTGCCCACACATCCTAGAAGTCCAGCTGCCACCTCGTACCGAGTACGACACTAAACATTTACACACTCTGTTCCAAGAAGTCATGGATTCCAATTTCCACCCCGGTTCAGTTTGTCTGTTTGACTTCCTCACGGAGTTGGATGGGATCCTGTACGAGGATCCTGTGGAGGCTGTGCAACCGCTAGACCCGGGACCAGCTATTGTCGTGGACCCGTTTGAAGGATGGACCGCCTCGGACCCGATCACCGACAGAGGCTCCACGTTCATGGCGTTTGCCACCACTGTCAACAACGAGGAGGACGTGCTGGCGAAATTGGAGTTACTCAAGACAGACCCTAAAGTGCGCAAGGCCAACCATGTTATGAGCGCTTGGCGGATTAAAGTTAAGACCGACAAGAATGACCTGTTGTACCAGGATTCGGACGACGACGGCGAGACCGCAGCAGGGTCCCGTATGTTGCATCTGATCACAATCATGGACATCTGGGGTGTCCTGGTCGTCGTGGCAAGATGGTTTGGCGGGGCTCATATTGGTCCGGACAGGTTTAAACATATCAACTCTACAGCAAGAGAGGCAGTCGTGAAAGCCGGCTTCAAGGCAGCGAAATAGGTACCACTCGCACATGAGTAATTGACTCATTCTCATGATCCCTTGTCCGGCTCATCGCAATGAGCCATTGACCCATGGCGATGAGCTTGATGTACTCTCTGGTATAAAAAGTGAAAAATTTTAATTTGAAGCTCATCGATTTTCCCATAGTGCAAACCATTCGAGGAAGAGCCAATTGCTACAAGAACCTGCCGCAATGAAGTCTGATTTCAAGTTTTCCAACTTGCTAGGTACTGTCTATCGACAAGGTAACCTTCATTTCTCCGAGGACGGTAAGCAGTTGCTCTCACCCGTCGGGAACAGGATCTCTGTCTTCGACCTAATAAATAACAAATCCTTTACATTTGAATATGAGCATCGTAAGAACGTTAGTTGCTTCGACCTAAACACGCAGGGGACTCTGTTGATTTCGGTAGATGACGATGGGAGAGCCATCCTGGTGAATTTCAAAGCCAGAACTGTTTTACATCATTTCAATTTCAAAGAACGTTGTCAATCGATACAGTTTAGTCCCAACGGGGAATTGTTTGCTGTGGCGACTGGTAGGTTTTTGCAAATCTGGAAGACTCCCGACGTGAGCCAAGGTCGCCAGTTTGCTCCGTTTGTACGTCACAGGATCCACGCAGGGCATTCTCAGGACATTACATCCTTGACATGGTCCCCGGACTCCAGGTTTATACTTACCTCGTCGAAAGATCTAACCACGAAGATATGGTCTGTTCACGCAGATGAGAAAGAGCTAGCTGGAACCACGTTTGCGGGTCATAGAGATAACGTTCTGGGCGCTTTCTTTAGTGCTAATCAAGAACTGATTTATACAGTGAGTAAAGACGGTGCATTGTTCAAGTGGGAGTATTCTGCAAAGCCCACTGAAGAAGGCGACGAAGAGGACGAAGACGAACCGGATTTGTCCAGGTATAGTTGGAGGATCGCGGAGAAACAGTTCTTCCATGCCAACCACGCTAAAGTGAAATGTGTCAGTTTCCATCCCCAATCCAATTTGTTGGTCGTAGGTTTCAACAATGGTGAGTTCAGATTATACGAATTACCTGCTTTCACTCTGATTCAACAACTTTCCATGGGACAGAACCCTGTTAACACTGTGTCAATCAATAAGTCAGGAGAATGGTTAGCGTTTGGGTCAGCGAAACTGGGGCAATTGCTTGTCTATGAATGGCAATCTGAATCATATATTTTGAAGCAACAAGGCCATTTCGACTCCGTTAATACTTTGGCATACTCTCCAGATGGCTCGAAACTGGTCACTGGTGCAGATGACGGTAAGATTAAAATTTGGGACGTGGTATCCGGGTTTTGTCTAGCGACTTTTGAAGAACACACCTCTTCAGTGACACAGGTGCAGTTTGCAAAGAGGGGGCAAGTGCTATTTTCATCATCTTTGGACGGAACAGTGAGAGCTTGGGATTTATTAAGATATCGTAATTTTAGAGTATTCACTGCCATTGAGAGAATCCAATTCAACTGTTTGGCAGTGGATCCATCAGGTGAAGTTGTCTGTGCGGGGTCTTTAGATAATTTTGACATCCACGTTTGGTCAGTACAAACGGGACAACTACTGGACACCTTAAGCGGACATGAGGGACCTGTTTCATGCCTTGAATTTAGTCAAGAAAACAGTGTCTTGGCGTCTGCTTCCTGGGATAAAACTATTAGAATATGGTCTGTCTTTGGAAGGTCTCAACAGGTGGAGCCTATCGAAGTGTATTCGGATGTCCTGGCTTTATCCATCAGACCAGATGGGAAACAAGTTGCAGTATCGACATTGAAGGGACAACTTACAATGTTCGAAGTTGAAACCGGGAAACAAGTCGGTAATATCGACAGCAGAAAGGATGTCATATCCGGAAGAAACTTAGAGGATAGATTCTCAGCTAAGCACTCTGAAAGAGCCAAGTTTTTCACCACTATCAATTACAGTTTCGATGGGTTAGCGTTAATCGCCGGTGGGAATAATAACTCTATTTGTCTTTACGATATCCCTAACGAAGTCCTACTTCGAAGGTTTATAGTGTCTCGTAACATGACTCTGAACGGTACTTTACAATTCTTGAATAGCAAGAGAATGACAGAAGCAGGATCCTTGGATTTGATTGATAGAGACGCGGAAGAATCTGATTTGGAAGACCGTATGGATAATACGTTGCCGGGATCTAGACGTGGAGGAGACTTATCTACTAGAAATGTGCGCCCAGAAATACGCGTTACGTCAGTGAAATTTTCTCCTACCGCAATCTCCTTTTCCGCTGCCTCTACTGAAGGTCTCTTAATCTATTCTGTCATTGACGGGTTAGCTTTTGATCCGTATGACCTTGATGTAGATATTACACCACAAACGACTTTGGAAGCTTTGCAAGAGAAAGAGTTTACCAAGGCCCTGGTCATGGCTTTCAGATTAAATGAACGCTATTTGATTAATAAAGTTTACGAAAGCATTCCAGTGGCTGAAATCCCATTACTGTGTGGTAACATTCCGGTGGTCCATCTACCTAGAGTGCTAGGGTTTATTGGCGATTTCTCTAATGAATCTCAACACCTAGAGTACAATTTAATATGGATCAAGAATATCCTATCATCCCACGGATCATACATCAGTTTGCACAAGCATGAATTCTCATCAGTAATAAGGTCAATCCAAAGATTTTTAAATAAGATTGCAAAGGATGTAGTCACGACAAGCACAAAGAACAAGTATGCCTTCAATTTCCTAACTGTCACAGACGGGCTAGTCGAAGAGAACGGCGCGGATGCTGATCCGCTGGCACTAGCAGACGATTCTGAAGACGACCAAAACTCTCAAGATGAGGACATGGAAATCGATTCTGATGATGAAGAAGGATGGGTTGGTTTTGAAAAGAAAGATTTAAAGCTTCCGGTAGATGAGGATTCTAGCGACGATGAAGCTGGGATGGGACTCTTATAAAATCGGAAAAGAAACTAGCATTTATATAATCTGATTGTAAATTAAATACAAAGCTCACATAAACATGCTCATGTAATAAGGGATCGGTTATATTATGGAAGGAGGGGTCCTTCCCTTGCAATGCATTCCACTCCGGGGTACAGAAGCGCGAGGCGATGACTTAAGTGCACAGGCTTATCTTATATAAAAGAACCTAATTTGAAAAATTTCTTAGTAATAAAAGCGATGAGGTTGTCAAGTATTCTCTAGTCTTTTGTTCTATAGACTTTAAACGTTGTAGTTTTGCCGGTCGGTGTGGTTCCAAGATTGCAACTGCCAATATGCTTTCATCAGAAGATATTGTGATCGATGATGTCGGAAAGGTGCTTCAAAGTTGCCCAGAGAGTATGCCTTTATACAAAAATGCTTTAGAAGAACTGGGTCCGATTGTTTCGCGGACAGCTTCCGACGATAAATACAGGTTGAAGCTAGCTGAATCCTTTTGTGTTTGGAAACAATTAAAAACATGTTTGGAAGATTGCGTTATGGAGAGAATAGGCCAGATGCAAAATAAAGAATATGGGTATTGGTATTATAGGACCGTGAGAGGAGTCTTATTGTTAATGAGGAATTTGTCAGCTTCCAATATTTCAATTCCGAACGAATTGTGCCTACATCATGATGTCATTAACCTATTCAACAAGATATCGCACTTTCAAACTAGTTATGACGAAATGGAAACCTCGATGTACTCAACAATAGTAGCTTTTCTTCATAATATCTCAAGAGCCAAATTAGAAGTCCGTGAGAAAGATATGGACATTTTAATGAATTTCTTGAAATACCCGATTTTGCATCCCAGCTTGACGGATGATTTATTGCTTCCATATCTACTAAGTCTAGTTAACTTAACTGATACAAGTGGGTTTTTATCCCAGTTTTTAAGACATAAGGAAACTGGCAAAATACTTCACGAGCTCTTAATAAGTCGAGTGCTTCGACAAAACTCTAAACTAAGTGCATATACAACCGAGGATGGCTTAATGAACCATATACCGGTTGATACCGAACTTGGAAGCATCGATTTAATACTTATCAAATTCTTTTACAAGTTGGCAACAAGTGAGTCGTTTGCACCTTATTTGCTGAATCTCAAACATGAAAATCAGGCGGTTTATATGGACGTTCTGACAGTGATGCAATTAGTCACAACAAGTACTGATAAATGGGATAATTATGATCTCGTAGCATTGATGACATGGTGTTTTCCTGCTTTCGAGGTAGTGGCAAATGATATACAAAGCTATTTTGAAAAACAGGAGGGTGAAGACGAACTAGTTGCAGCTAATCTTCATAGAGAGGCAGTTATGCTATTGGATGTTATGACATCTGTATGCCAGTATGATGCTGTACAGAAATATATCATATCTTACAAAGGTCTAGACGTCCTGATTTCATTACTGGCTATTTTACAACAACACTTAGTCAGAGTAAATCTAATGAAAGACAAAGGTGGGAAGCCTAGTTCCATGAAGGTGTCAGATCCACTAGGGGAAAAAATAACGGATATGGACAAGCTCAAGAGTAGAATAGATTTTAACACTTATAAAATAAAATCTACAAATTTCCCAGAGTGTAAACTGCTCATTATAGAGCTGCTAGCTAATTTAACGACAAAAAATAAGGACGTACAGGATCAAATACGCGAGCTGCATGGACTGGAGCTAGTTTTATCGAACTGTGTCATAGACGATAACGATCCATTTATTAAAGAAAGAAGTATCGTTTGTTTAAAATTCTTGTTAGAAAATAATAAGGCCAACCAAGATTTTGTAGCTAAGCTAGAAGCTCAAAAGGCTGTTCAGGATGACCTGCTAGAGGAAGCTGGTTACGAGGTTCAAATAAATAATAGTGGGCAAGTCGGTTTGGTTTCAAAAACACCATAATTTACAACAAATTTGCAATGATTCGATCACATTGTGTTAAACGCTATATTTTACCAACCAGTAACCATGTTCTACTGGTGTCAAATGTTTCAGTTTTTTTCTGCTAAAAAAACATATATGAGGTTTATACTGATTAATATAAGAATGTTGTAGCTCTCTAACTTTCCTTACCAAGAAATGGTCCGTGTATATGAGTTACAAGTTAGAGTGAAAGCAACAGGAAGTTATACTACAAGTCCATCTTTGCTAATTCCTCCTCGATGGCAGCTTTCACCAAGTTGACGTCAGCTTTCTCCACTAATTTGATCTTCTTAGGTAAAGTAGACAATTGTTTCAATTCACTGGGCAACACATCTCTTTCAAACGAATAGTCCGGGAATGAGGATAGCGCATTGTCGACTGCTTGAGAAAATTTAGCTGGATGAGCAGTGGACAATGACACGTAATGGATTGATTTATCATTATCGCTTGAGATTAATCTTTCACTAGCACATATACCGACAGCAGTGTGAGGGTCCAAGATATAACGCTTAGGTTTAACAGAACGTTCGTACATCTTCTTGATGGTAGCAGATGTTTGTTCGTTTGATACTCTCTCCGAGGTAAAATCTTTTAAGGCGCCCTCGATTGCTTCTTTTGGGACTTGGAATCTACCTTTAGTCTTCAATTCGTTGAACCACTGGTTAACGATCTTACCTGCTTCTACATCATTATGATCAGAAACCAAGTCTTCTCTTGCCAAGAACCACAATAATCTTTCAAAATTAGATGAAATTAGAATGTCCATAGCTGGAGATAAAGTAGAAGCCACTTCATCCGATCTTTCGTACGTACCTGTTTTCAAAAATCTATCAAGGATATCGTTTTCATTTGTAGCAATGACCAATTTTTCAATAGGTAAACCCATCTTCTTAGCGAAATAGCCAGCCAAGATGTCACCGAAGTTACCACTTGGGACAACAAACTTAACTTTTTCCTTCTTACCCTTGGTAGCAACAAAGTAAGCATAGAAATAGTAAGTCATCTGAGCTAAGATCCTGGCCCAATTGATAGAGTTGACAGCACCTACGCTATGCTTAGAGTTGAATTCTTTGTCTCCAAAGATAGCTTTCACGATGTCCTGACAATTATCAAAAGTACCATTAACAGACAAAGTCTGCACATTCTTATCAGCCACCGTGGTCATCTGTTCCTCCTGGATGGGTGAGATTCTCCCCGTTGGATACAAGATGAAAACTGAGACATCTTTTTTACCTCTTAAACCATAGATGGCTGCGGAACCAGTGTCCCCAGAGGTAGCACCAACAACTGTCAACTGCTTTCTCTCACTGTCAGACTTGTCCTTGTTATATCTTTTCAAGAAGTATTCGAACAAGTTACCCACAAATTGCAATGCGACATCTTTGAAGGCATACGTGGGGCCATGGAATAACTCTAAGATATGCAAGTTCTCAGCGGTGCCAGTGACGTTCTCGACCAATGGAGTCACATCGCTGGACCTGAAGGTCGAGTAAGACCTGTGAATTAAATCCTTCAAGTCGACGTCTGGAATCTCAGAACTGGAGATATAAAGTCTCATGATCTGGAAAGCCAAATCCTGGAACGATAGTTTGCTCCATTCATTAAACAGAACTTCTTCAGATACCTGAGGAATAACTGGTGGAATGAAAAGACCACCATCGCTGGCTAAACCTTGAATGACCACCTCTTCAAACGATTTAGTTTCGCTGTCTGACGATCTAGTAGATCTGTAAACCTGGGATTTGTTGGCCATTTTTATTGTATATATCGGTACACTACCTCTTGGCTTCAGAAAATAAGACTTATAGCTAACACAGTTGGACTAATAGCAGTTACAAGTAGCTGCGTTAACACCACCAAGTTAGTTGGAAAATTCATGAAATGAATGAATCATCCATTGGAAAAAAAAGTAATCAAGCACAAAAATCATTTCCAACGTATTCTGGGACCACGGTGATGAGCAAGAGCTTTGGTGATAGAGTACAGTTATTACACGGTATATAGTTGTTATTTTTATCCAGTTATGGGGGAGCGTTGGTGGGTGATTTTATGGGAAATCATATTATATTTTAAAGTAAAGCCTTCGTAGCTCAGACCCGGCCATTAGCTAGAAGTACGTTCAAGTTTTCAAACAATGCTGCTTCGTTGTCCTTGTAGAACTGTGCTCTTCTTACTGTATCCTCATTGTAGCCCTCGTCTCCAGCCAACACTTTCAAGGCGTTTGAGGAGGAGAGAATGTACTCCTGTAGTACTGGGACAGGGTTCTCTGACAATGCAGTGAAGAACTGGTACTTGTTAGCGCTGGCGTTCAACTGTAGTAGTAGAGTATTTGTTCGTTTTTCCAGTTCTGCCAATTTGGGGGCTAAAGCTGAGTTGATTTTATCCATGTCTGCTAGCAGTGAAGTGCCCTCTATTCCCAAGGGATCGTTTGGAGGTTGGTCCTGTAATTGCAATACTTCTTCCGAGGGCACCTCGATATCAAAGACTACTTCGCCGTAAGTCGATGCCTTGTCCACTCTTATAGTATAGTCTATTTTAATCGGTTTCACTGGCATAATGTGAGAGTTCACGAGGGGTAAGAACTCTGCTAATTTTACAACCTTAGGTTTCTCTTCTAATGTGTTGGCTAGAAGCCTCGATAGATTCTCGTCCAGTTCTACCATGGTCTTCTCCCCATTGGTGTTATTTGAAGATGCATTGAGGTTGACTTTTGCGTTTGTAGACGAGTCGTTGATGAGTAAGTTGTTCAGTAGGATATATTTGTACAACGAGTAAACGGCATCGTGCAACGACCCTTGTGATTTGCCGACAATGAGAGATAATGCAGGGGAATAGTCAAGACGGCTACCAGTGAAACCTTTGGGTTGGATTGTCACCGTACAGTTCAAATTCTCAGAGCCATTTCTCTTGATATCTAGCCCATCAAATTCGACAGGGTTCTTTGGATCAAAATGCCACTCGACTGCATCAAGGATATTGCTTTCTGATTCGGGTTTCCTACTCTCTTGAGCCGCACCGCCATTTTCCGTGGTTAAAACGTCCATAGCCGATTGCGGGATGGAATTCGCAGCCTCATCATTGGCCACTGGTTCCGAATTGTCCTTCATCTCAACATCTTCTTGATCATCCGCATCAACAGATGCAGGCTTTTTAAAATCGACAGCAATGTCCTGGATGAAAGTACTGAATTTAGGCGTAGAAGACTCTTCTGTCTTTGCAGAATCTTCCTCTTTGGAAGAGTCTAGTAATCTACCTTCAATCCTCATAGTCCACGTAGCTTTCTTTAAACCTTCCTCTGTGGTCTCTGATAATTCACCGCTTTGCCATGGTTGGTTTTCAGATGTGTTAGAGATAAATATCCTCAAGAATTTAACAGAATCCTTATTGAAATGGGAAAACACGCTATGGTTTATTTGAGGATGTGTATTCCACTGAGATACGCTTTGATATAAATCAACTTTCTTTCTAGCTAAATAGATATCGATCTTCTTCTCCGCTTCCAACAACTCATTGTGCGACGCAAGTTCCGGAATTAATTCCGCCAGGTACGATGGGATATATGAGTCAGTAGGTTGTAAAGTTGGAATCGGGTTCAGCAGGCGGCTTGGTGAAGCCTTTGCCTGCTCATCCCCTTGTACATTCTTGGCCATGGTCTTGTTTTTCAATTGATTTTCTTGGGATCCAGTCACCATTGTAATACCACACACAGACGTATTCCTAGCACAAAATTAAGCCTTTACGTGTTTCCAGTCCGTAGTAGCTAATATACCTGTACACTGTATATCCAGTGAGCAAGTAACCGTTCTCGGGCGTTTTACTGTGTGAAGCGTGTTCAATGTATATGTTTATTGACTACAATCACTAATTCATCAATTTTTCAATTTTTCGTTTCTGTAAAGAAAAGAATTTATCAAGAGGACAAGGTTTGGCGAGCTCATTGTCCCTCATAGTTTGAACAAAGGTCATGATATTATATATATGTATATATAGTTGTATATGTGCGTGGAAAATCCTTCATTGAATCTTGGTTCTTTGTTTATTTCTAGCACGTCTTTCTCTTTTTTCTTTCATCTTTTGGTCAAGTTTCTCTTGCTCTCCCGTCTTCTTTAATTGTCTTCTTCTTTCTTTCTCCAACTCCTTTTTCTCTTCCTTGGCTTTCTCTTCACGGGCCTGTTGAATCAACTTGATTCCCTTTTGTAACTCAACGGTACGCAAAGCTGCGACTTTCTTTAACACATCTGGAGTGATGATCGTGTCTGCGGCAGGCTTCTTTTGGACCAAGTCACGCGTATAGTTGTCAAAGATCTCTACCACTGCGCTGATGACTGATTTCAAAGCAGCAATCTCTCTGTCCGTGGTGGGGATTCTGGTGGCTACAACACACTTTGGTTGCAACTGCTGTCTCCATTGTTCTTCACTTTCGGGTCTGTCCGTGGGCAAGTCGGTGAAACTGATGAATTTCAAGAAGTCCTTGCATGGAACCAGGATCTGCTCGTTGAAGCCCTTGTTGGTGTAATACAAGAAGAATTCGTTCAATTGGTTCACCTCCGACATAAACACGTACTCGTTGGGCAACTTGTCGCTGTCCGAAGTATGTGTCAGCGACAGATAGTAGTTTTGCTTTCTAGAGTCGTTCATGAAGGATTTGTTCACAATCGAAGAGATGAACCCGAATTTTCCCACAACTTCCTTCCCGTTAGAGTTCTTGGTCGCATTCTCGTTGCTCACCCACACACCGTTAGGCTTGATAACCACTTCGCAGAACTCGTCCAACTCGGTCAAGCCAAACGAGGGCATGAAGTAGTTGATCAACGCTTCAAAGGACAACGAGACAGGGTTGTTTCTAGCCAGCATATGCATCTGCACAGTGATGTTTTCGACAGAAGAACGGCCAGTGGCAAAACTCGTGAACCACGTGTGCAAGTGCTGGTCGCGGTACAGCTTCTTACCGGAGAACTTCGTGGGCACACCGACACGAGCAAACTTCAATTCGTTCTTGAAAAAAACATGCAAGGAATCCATCACCTTGGTGGCACGGCTCGTGTTGATCGAAGTCCCAATGAAATAGAACCCGGCCACAACAATCACAAGCGCCAGACAAAACACTTCCATGCCCCAGTAGTACGATTTCACTCTTTGTAAAACCGACATGTTTTTAATATCATTGTAAGGGATCCTCTGGTACGCATCGTTCAGGCTCCCAACCCTCTCTAAAAAACCATTCAGAGGTTCTAAAGCAGCAAGCATTGTCCTACGATTTCGTTTACAATCAACTGCTGCGACAATGCCACGCTCCTACCTACCAATTGCCTACTTTCAACAGGTGGAATTCACTGTAAAATCGTTTCTCTTTGGCTTCCCAGTGAAAAAAAAAAATTCTTTCACGTGCTTACCCGGATGCGTAGACACTGCGATGTCATAGCCATGGTCCATGGCTATGAGGTCCTGAACCATTGGTGCTCAGGCATGGGCTCTCACTTCCTTCTCTTATGAGCGGCCTCATCCTCTGTGGGGAAGCCACCGGTTTCTGAAACGAGCGATTGCGATCTGACTAGATCCCTGATGTAATTTTCCAACTCTTGTTCTGCATTCTCGCTCTGTATGATCTCCTCGAGCCTCTTCCTTCTGGCCAGGGACTCCTCGTCCAGGTCCTCTGTGGTGTCATTTTCCAAAGTGTAACGCACACTCTCTTTGAATTGTGCGAGTTGTGCCGGATCCAGCCCTAAACTATCTTGTTCTACTGGGATGCCGTTCTTTGCGCGCAAGTATTGGATCAGCTCGGTGAACTCGCCGTCTTCTTCCAGGACGTCCAGCGCAGTTTGTTGGTCGTTGTTGCGTAAAGTGAAATCCGCTCCCAGTTCGTCGATAAGCAACTTGGCAGTGTTTAAATCCTCGCAATGGTGCAGCGGTGTGTCGCCGTCGGAGTCCCTGATGTTCACGTCTCCTTGGAACTGTGTGACAAGCGCCCTGAGCAAGTCCGCGTGGCCATACGACGCAGCGGCGTGGATCGGCGTGTACCCGTTGGGGTCCTTCGAGTTGGCGGTCAACGACGCATCGGTGGATAAAAACTTTTCCACAAGGTCTTTTCTTCCGTCACTGGCAGCAATCCAAATGTTCATCTCTCGGGTGATGTGATATTAATGCAATTCCGTGGAGCAATGGGTGAGCGTTTGGACTCTCTGAGTTACAAGGTATTATTAAAACAGAGAGAGTGATGGCGAAAATTTTTTGTTCATTTATCCCGATGCTCATCGCTTAAATTCCACTTCGATACTCACGTAGCCCATCGAGACGGTTCGTTATACGTATACAGTACAACTCCGTGTTCTCAGATTACACGTACATATCATAATCCGTCATGTCTCGTCCCGAAGAATTAGCTCCTCCGGAGTTGTTCTACAATGACAGCGAGTCCAAGAAATATACATCCTCGACCAGAGTCCAGCATATCCAAGCCAAGATGACGCTGAGGGCATTGGAATTGTTGAACATTCCGGAAAACAGTTTTGTGCTGGACATCGGCTGTGGGTCTGGGTTGAGTGGTGAGATATTGACCGAGGAAGGTCATATCTGGTGCGGTTTGGATATTTCGCCCAGCATGTTGGCCACTGGGTTAACAAGAGAATTGGAAGGAGACCTGATGTTACAGGATATGGGTGTCGGTATTCCGTTCCGTGCGGGGACTTTTGATGCCGCCATCAGCATCAGTGCCATCCAATGGCTTTGTAACGCTGACACTTCGTACAATGACCCCAAGACAAGACTGATGAGGTTCTTCAACAGTTTATTTGCGTCTTTAAGGAAAGGTGGGAAATTCGTAGCCCAGTTTTACCCCAAGAACGAAGATCAGATCGATCAGATCCTAAATGCCGCGAAAGTTGCAGGTTTCAGTGGTGGGTTAGTTGTCGATGACCCAGAGTCCAAGAAAAATAAAAAGTACTACCTTGTGTTAAGTCTTGGTGCTCCAAGGTCTGACGAGGGCCAAGTCAACTTGCAAGGTGTCACTATGGATGTGGCAGATGAAGAGAATATAAAGAGGAAGAGAAGAACGAACGGTAAGAAGACCGAGTCAGCAAAGACATACATCTTAAGGAAAAAAGAGTTGATGAAAAGGAGAGGGAAAGTCGTGGCTAAGGACTCTAAGTTCACTGGGAGAAAGAGAAAATCTAGGTTCTAGTACAAAAATTATAGTCGTTTACATAGTCATAAAATGTAATAATGAGAGCTGTTTATATGGTTAATATTTATGTGCCAGACCCATTGCCTAGCCAAGAGGTTACGGGGGGAGGCGAAGGCATTGCAAAAATGTATTATTTCATTATTGTCACCAACTTTTCACCGCTCACATTACCTTCCTTCACCATTTCAATCAACTCGGGGAGGTCTTTCAACCCGTTTCTATAAATCCTCACAGGCATGTGATGGATCAGACCTTCTCTGATCTTCGGATCGATAAACTTCACAAACTCTATCAAGTCCCTCCTATAATGTGGGTTAGCGGGGAAATGGTAGTCGCTGATGGGGACTTCTAACCCAGTGATCAAATAGATCAATGTGCCAATGATCTTGACGTCGTCTCTTCTATACTCCGGTTTAATGTGTTCGATGTTGTAGAAGACTAGTTGCATCAGAGTGGCAGGCATGTCTGGCGCAGCACAGTTATACACCTGCTGGATCGTAGTGTCATTGGACACTGCGTCGATCAAGTATTGGATATTTGGATGCTTCTTCTTAATTTGCTCCACGACATCCTCGTCGTGGTAATCGAAGAAATCGTCTGCACCATAGCCTCTCAAAGTGTCTTCATGCTTCCTCGATGCCACGACAATGATCTTCGTGTAGGCGTGGAATTTCTTGGCTAGTTGGATAAGCATCTGGCCGACACTAGTAGCACCACCCCAGATTAGCAAAGGCGAGTCGAACTGGGGCTTCTCGGGCTCCCACTCTAACTTCACGCCCATCTCATGGACTAACACGGCTCCGGCAGTCGTAAGAGCGACGGGCACCGATGCAGCGCCTTCAAAAGTGGTCACTGGCCCTTCTTTCAAGAAATCTTGCGTAGACTTAGCGAAATCCACCCCTGATGGCAACTTGAAACTTGTGCCCACATCGACTTGACAGTACTCCGCAAACGCACCGTTATAAGGCTTCTTGTACGAGGCACCATGCACAAAGGCATAGACATAGTCGCCAACTCTGAACCGATCGTCAGATATGTCCGAGCCAAGGGCCAACACTTGTCCCACTACGTCACAACCAAGGATAGCACCCTGTGGGCCGTTTTTGAAACTCAAATGTTTCCATTCGGAAGGGTTCGCAGCAACCGCCATGACTTTGATTAGCATGAACCCATCGTCCAACCATGGGACAGAGATATCCGATTTCAAAATTGCCCTATTGCCCTCGATGACAACAGCATCCATCTTCTTAGGGATCCCAAACGCCACCATACTGATACACGTATTTAAATATTGTCACTTCTTTCCACTGTCAGTAAGTCTCCTCTAGCAACAAGAGAATCAAGAATGCTTCTAAACTATGTAAGTCAATTCTATGTACGTCTAATCTACGTGTGATCGCCCGCCTTGTATCTTATATATATAAATATATATCTAAACAGGGACCGCTTGAAAGGGGTGACTATACATTCCTCGCTTGTGAACATACTGTTGCACGCAGAAAAAAAAATCGAATGCGCTCACATGGTATACCGCAGCGGGTAGTGCCAAGTACCATTCTGTGTAACGACTCCCTTCAAGGAGATGAGAGTCTAAGCCTAATGCCTGTACACTCGTGTCACAAGCTTCAACAGGGGGGATTACCGAGAGTATTAAACTGATCGACCCCGCTATACGTAGAACTGGTATCAGGGATCTTGCGATGCGGCTGCCCCACTGTGGCTAAAACTCGTTCCCGGCTCCGGGGCAAGAGGGCTCGGGAAGGCACACGTGACAAGCACGTGCATATCACGTGGTTTAATTTCGCACGTGACTCGTTTGCGATGGTGGATGGGTAGTACCTTCCAAAACCGCTTTTTTTTTTAGTTACAGAGGTTTAATAGGTAGTGGGCCCCATGGCTCACTGGCCATTGCGTCGTTACGTAGTTGTCTTAGTAGCGGCAGAATATCGCGACAGAGCTATGAACGTCCTGGGTTTGCGCACGAAGCCTCGCTGGGTGAACTTACTTGCCGGATTGCGGACGTACCACGTCGTGACGTCCACGCCGAAAGTCATCCCTGTGTACCCACCGGCAGAGCCTGCTCATTCAGGCAGGAAGTACGGTAATAAGCTGATTAAACAAATAGCAGATATAGATTTGAAACAAAAATTGGACCCTGAAGGTTGGAGATTTCAATTGATCTCGAAGAGAAATCCTGAAAGGTTAAGAGCAGGAGACATCGTTAAGGTGTACTATGACAAGAGTAAGTGTTCGTATAGTCCCTTTACTGGATACCTTCTGTCAGTGGACAGGAAGTTTATTGTACAGGACGCCTCGTTAATGTTACGTAACTTGATTTCCGGGGCACACGTGGAGATGAGAGTTCCTGTGTTTTCACCTCTCATTAACAGGATTGAGATTGTGAGAAGATCCGATGGGAAGAGAAAGAGGAACAAGCATTACTACATTAGAGGTACAAGACTGGATGTAGGTGCTTTAGACAGTAAGAGGAAAAAGAAGAAAGACGATTCAAATCTTTTTTATTGAACTTTTCAAACGTGAAAACCTTGTATATATAATTATGTAGCCAGTTCTGTTCTCCCAACGTCTCCTGCCTCCCCCGATAGGGATATTTAGTTTATGTGTCAGAATTTTGAACTTGTCTCTTTGATGTCAGATTAATTTTTTTTTTTGATGTCAAATGTCAGTAAATGGCAACTAAACAATAAAAATGATTTCGATACAAAACCCAAAAATATATATATAGGCTAGTAAAAAATAACCCCAGCAAGAACAATTAATAATATCGAAAGGAGGCAAATGAACTGGCTCTATATAATTCTATCATTTTGCTTTGTGGAAATTTGTTTTGCAGAAAAGGAGTATTTGGTAACTTTAAAACATGAGAAAAATGTAGAATCATTTATTGACTCGATCTCAACTTCTTTCATTAAGGGCAAACTACACACAGAGGAGCTTGATAGATTTAAAAACTATTTAAATAACAAGATTGAAAAAACTTTCTCTATTGGTAAATTCAAGGGCCTCACTATGAAATTATCTAAAGAAGCGCTGGCAAAGATTAAACAAAATCCGATGGTAGCAGACGTAGTCCCAAACTTACTGGTGAGGGCCTTCAATGAACCGCTAGAGAAGGACTACGACGACCAAGAGGATTTCCCCACTATTTGGAAAGCACAGAGGGGCGCGCCAAGACATTTGGCTCGGCTGTCTCGTAGGAAGCAATTACCATTTGATTTCGAAGACATCGAAGCTTATAAACTAGCATTTAATTACTACTATTCGAACAATAACCAAGGCTCAAATGTGAGAGCATACATTCTGGATTCCGGGATCTTCAAAGAACACTACGATTTTGAAAACAGAGTGGAGTTTGGTTACGATTTCACCGAAGAAGGCGAGGGTGATTTTAATGGCCACGGCACCCACGTCGCGGGCATTGTCGGTTCCAAGACATTCGGTGTCGCTAAAGATGTCACACTAGTAGACGTGAAGTGTCTAGACGGGAAGGGCCACGGTAGCCTTATCACCGTGTTATCCGCGATAGAGTTTGCAGTCAACGATTGTAAGTCACACCCTGAACAGAAATGCGTCGCCAACTTGTCATTAGGCGCCATCAAAAACAACATTATCAATAAAGCCATTGAAGCCGCGACCAACGATGGAGTAGTCATGGTTGTCGCGGCAGGGAACTTCAACACAAATGCCTGCTGGACAAGCCCCGCATCAGCCCCACAAGCGATCACTGTGGGCGCGTTCGATGATCGTATCGACGTGATTGCCAAGTTCAGTAATTGGGGGCCTTGCGTAGACATATTTGCACCGGGTGTCGGGATTGCCTCATTGTCTAACAACCAAAGCTTAACTAGACCCAAATACGTTGCCTATTCCGGCACGTCAATGGCCTCACCCAGTGTCTGCGGCATGGTTGCATTATTGCTAGACGAAGGGACCCCAACAGACAAGATCAAGAAACAACTTGTTGAAATGTCAACTAAAAACGTGTTCCAAAAGAGAACGTTGCTCTTTAAACCAAGCACACCAAACAAGATATTGTATAACGGTATCGACAAGATCGACGACCCTTTAGACGAATACACTTATCCAGAGGTCAATTTAGACATAATAATGGAAGAGTTGAAGAACTACACTCCAGGGGCGAGGGAGAACCAAGAAATGGACCCAGAACATATAGCCAACTTGAACAATGACGTTTCACTCCCATTGCGCGATATAACCTTAATGGCTAAGAGACAACAGAATTGAGTCTCTCTTTCTTAACCCCGGTTATTGCGCAGTTAATCTCTACAAAATAAACGTATATAATAATAAAAAAGGACACCCTTGGGTATAACTTACCGATGTCATAAGGATGTCAAGGCGATGTCATACCTTTCAACGAGTTACACTCCAGTATTTCTAGTCACTTTAGCCGTTCAACAATTTTCAACACAATTCGGTTTGAAGGGCTTTCTAGTGTCCGCTCCTCGAGAAATGCGTTAACAGGCATATATCGCTGGATACGGTATACAGGCTTTTTTTTTGTGGCTTCCATGTGAAAGTGGCGAAATATTGTTGGGCGGTAAAACCACATTCAGTCTTGAGTACGTATATATAAGAACAGAGCCCGTGCGTATTTAGATCTAATTACAAACCGCTCCGCTAGATTTACAAACAAGAACAAATCGTCTTTGATATAAACCAGAAAGCTTTTTTACTCGTGTGAGATTTGGTCTCTAAAGCAAAAAAAAAAGTTTACTAGCAAAGACTCCTTATACCATAGTTTCTAGCAATTGGTATTTTTTTTACAAAGTATGTATTCCATTGTATGGTCCATTCAAATATTGATTCAACAATATATCCGCTTGACTTACACTCCGCGTTGTTGAAATTCGGAGCGCGTTCGTCATTTATCTGCATGTGAATTTATTACTTCGGAATTGTGAAATTCACAAAAAATTCAGTTTTGGTTTCGTGTATGGGGCCCTGCCGGTCATATTGGGGGGGTTCTACGGTAAAGCACGTTAGCGAAGTTGTATAGCTGAACACAAAAAAATTTTCACATGCGAGCGTATTCCGCCTTCGATATTGGTTTTTACACATAATGGGCTGTTCACTTCCTACGTTGAGCAGTTTCTAGTAATTGCAATAAAGGAAAGTACATTTGACAAATAACGATTACCGGGATATACACTTTTCTCAAAGGAAAATAAGTTGTGTTACACTTCCTCTTTCTCAAAAGTCTTAAGAAGCAACTAGCTAGCCAAACCCACCTGCGAGCCCCTTCAATTGGTACAACGCAGTTTGAATTAACCTTTGAGTTGTAAGAGAAGGCGTCTTCTGTTTACAAAAAAAAAAATAGACAGTTTTTACCAAATTGCAACCAGTTGCTGAAACTTAATTATTTCTACAAGAAATCTTTATTTTGGTCTCTCTCCCCTTTTCAAGCATTACTAGCAGTAAATTTTGAATCATATCAAATTTCTTTCTTCGGGTTTTTTGTACTAACATATTAAACATTCAAAATTTCTTTCATTAAGAGTCTTTTAACTACTAACCCATTATTTCGAATTTTAGTTAGAAAACCTCATTTTAAAAGTTATTCGTTATATCTCAGATCGGTTAATGCTTTGGTAGTCACAACTTATAATTTATTTCCTAAAGTTATCAAAAGATATAAGAGCCACAAGATGAACGACGAAATTTTATTCGAAGAGTCGTCACAGAAACCACAGTACGAAATTACTGACTACTCTATAAAACACCAGGACTTACCATTCCATTTTGTTGGGTTGAACACTGTAGATAAAGCTGAACCAAACCTTTTACAACAGTTTGTTAAGAGCCATGGTGGCCACACGGTGATTTCCAAAATTCTAATTGCTAATAACGGTATAGCAGCCGTGAAAGAGATAAGGTCCGTAAGAAAATGGGCTTACGAAACGTTTAGAAACGAACGTACAGTTCAATTTGTCGTAATGGCTACACCTGAAGATTTGGAAGCTAATGCAGAGTATATCAGAATGGCTGATCAGTACGTAGAAGTGCCAGGTGGTACAAATAATAACAACTATGCCAATGTGGATTTAATTGTTGATGTAGCCGAGAGAACTGATGTCGATGCAGTGTGGGCCGGATGGGGCCACGCTTCTGAAAACCCATTGTTGCCAGAAAAATTGGCTCAATCCAAAAGGAAGATCATCTTTATTGGACCTCCAGGAAACGCAATGAGATCTCTTGGTGATAAGATCTCGTCCACTATTGTTGCTCAACATGCAAAAGTTCCTTGTATTCCTTGGTCCGGTACAGGTGTTGACACTGTCTCTTTAGACCCAAAATCTGGACTTGTCTCTGTCGATGATGAGACATACCAGAAAGGTTGTTGTTCTTCTCCTGAAGATGGTTTGGCTAAAGCTAAGAAGATAGGTTTCCCTGTCATGGTTAAAGCCTCCGAAGGTGGTGGTGGTAAAGGTATTAGACAGGTGGAAAGAGAAGAAGATTTCATACCTTTATACCATCAAGCAGCTAATGAAATCCCGGGATCCCCTATCTTTATCATGAAACTAGCAGGCAAAGCTCGTCACTTGGAGGTACAATTATTAGCAGATCAATACGGAACGAATATTTCTTTATTTGGTCGTGACTGTTCTGTTCAAAGACGTCACCAAAAGATTATCGAAGAAGCTCCTGTGACTATTGCGCAACAGTCTACTTTCACAGAAATGGAGAAAGCTGCTGTGAGACTCGGTAAGTTAGTTGGATACGTCTCTGCTGGTACTGTAGAGTATTTGTATTCTCACGAAGATAAAAAATTCTATTTCCTAGAATTAAACCCAAGATTGCAAGTGGAACATCCTACCACTGAGATGGTTACCGGCGTTAACTTACCTGCTGCTCAGTTACAAATCGCTATGGGTATTCCAATGCATAGAATAAGCGATATTAGAGTGTATTATGGTGTGAACCCTCATACTGCTTCTGAAATTGATTTCGAATTTAAATCAGAAGACTCTTTAACTACGCAAAGGAGACCTACCCCAAAGGGACACTGTACAGCTTGTCGTATCACATCTGAAGATCCAAATGAGGGTTTCAAACCTTCGGGAGGTTCTTTGCATGAATTGAACTTTAGATCTTCGTCTAATGTGTGGGGTTATTTCTCTGTCGGTAATAATGGTGGTATTCACTCCTTCTCTGATTCCCAGTTTGGTCACATTTTTGCCTTTGGTGAAAATAGACAAGTATCAAGAAAACACATGGTGGTGGCATTGAAGGAACTATCCATTAGAGGTGACTTCAGAACTACTGTCGAGTACTTGATTAAACTTCTGGAAACTGAGGATTTCGAAGATAATACAATAACCACTGGCTGGTTAGATGATTTAATTTCACGTAAAATGACCGCTGAAAAGCCTGATCCTATTCTAGCTGTTATCTGTGGTGCAGCTACGAAGGCATTTATTGCATCCGAAAACTCAAGAAAGGAATTTATCTCATCTTTAAGGAGGGGTCAAGTGCCTTCTAAATCTCGATTACCAACTATGTTCCCTGTTGAATTTATCCACGGAGGCAGTAGATACAAATTTACAGTTGCTAAATCTGCTGACGATCGTTATACTTTGTTTGTAAATGGTTCCAAGTGTGATGTTCGTGTCCGTAAACTTTCTGATGGTGGTCTATTAATTGCTGTAGGCGGTAAGTCGCACACTATTTACTGGAAAGAGGAAACTCAGGCCACTAGACTGTCTGTTGACTCTAAGACCACGCTCCTTGAAGTGGAGAATGACCCAACGCAATTGCGTACACCATCCCCAGGTAAATTAGTGAAATTTTTAGTAGAAAATGGCGATCACCTAACTGCAGGGGAGCCATATGCGGAAATCGAAGTCATGAAGATGCAAATGCCTCTTGTTGCACAGGAAAGTGGTATAGTGCAGTTGTTGAAACAACCTGGCTCTACTATTTCTGCTGGTGACATTATTGCTATTCTGGCTTTAGATGATCCTTCAAAAGTTAAACATGCACTACCATTTGAAGGTATGTTACCTGACCTAGGTTCCCCCATTGTAGAAGGAACTAAACCAGCTTATAAATTCAAATCTTTAGTCACCACTTTACAAAATATTTTGAATGGGTATGATAACCAAGTGATTATGAACGCATCTTTACAACAGTTAATTGAAGTGTTAAGAGATCCTAAGTTACCTTATTCTGAATGGAAGTTAACCATATCAGCTTTACATTCTAGACTACCTAGCAAATTGAACGATTCTTTGGAAGAAATAGTTGAGCGCTCTAGAAACCGGGGGGCTGAATTTCCTGCTAAACAATTAGTTAAGATGCTGGAGGATTCTACCAAGAAAGCAGAGTCTGCAGCCGAACTTGCTGCTACCATTGCTCCATTGTTGGAAGTTACGAATCGTTACAGCAACGGGTTAGAGGCACATGAACATTCCGTTTTTGTAGACTTCTTAGAAGAATACTATGACGTGGAAAAGTTGTTCAACTCACCTAATGTCAGAGAGGAGAAGGTTGTGTTGCAATTACGTGATGAACATATTGACGACTTGGAGAAAGTGGTTCTTATTGTGTTATCTCACGCAAAGGTCTCTGCCAAGAATAATTTGATCCTTGCTATATTGAGGCATTACCAGCCATTATGCAAATTGGCTTCTAATGTTGCCTCAGTATTTGCCAAGCCTTTACAACATATTGTTACCTTGGAATCCAAAGCAACCGCCAAAGTTGCTTTACAAGCAAGGGAAATCTTAATTCAAGGTGCTTTACCTTCTGTGAAAGAAAGAACCGAACAGGTGGAACATATTTTGAAAAGCTCTGTCGTGAAGACTAGCTACGGAGACTCCAGCTCAAAACGCTCTGCGCCAGATTTAGAGATACTAAAGGATTTAATCGACTCTAACTACGTCGTCTTTGATGTGTTAATCCAATTTCTAACTCACCCAGACCCTTCTGTTGCTGCAGCCGCAGCTCAAGTTTACTTGCGTCGTGCTTACAGAGCTTACACTATTGCTGATGTCAAGACTAAGATGAATGACCATCCGCTAATTGAGTGGAAATTCCAATTGCCATCTGCTGCATTTTCCTCGATTCCACAAATCAGAACAAAGTTGGGAATGAATAGGGCTGTCTCTGTCTCCGATTTGTCTTATGTTGTAGATTCTGAACATACACCATTGAGAACAGGTATCTTGGTCCCGGCGGCTCATTTAGATGATGTGGATAACAATTTAGCACAAGGTCTGGAGGCTATACCCGAGCATGTCTCTCCAACTGGTCCACTTCCAGATAGAAGTGGCACACAGTCAACATTAAGCAACATTGTGAATGTATATGTCGCATCTACTGAGGGATTCGATTCTGAAACAGATGTTTTAAAAAGGTTGAAAGATATCTTAGAAACAAACAAACAGTCTTTGATCAAATCAAGTATCCGTCGTATCACATTTATGTTTGGTTTCAATGATGGGTCTTATCCAAAGTACTATACATTCAATGGTCCAAACTACGATGAAAATGAAACGATTCGTCACATTGAACCAGCAAATGCGTTCCAATTAGAGTTAGGAAGAATGTCTAACTTCAACATCAAGCCAATTTTTACTGAAAATAGACATATTCATGTTTACGAAGCTGTTAGTAAGACATCGCCTTTAGATAAAAGATTCTTCACCAGAGGTATTATCAGAACAGGGCGTATCCGCGATGATATTACCATTCAAGAGTATTTGACGTCTGAAGCTAACCGTTTGATGAGTGACATTTTAGATAACTTAGAAATTGTCGATACGTCTAATTCCGACTTGAACCATATCTTCATCAATTTTTCGGCTGTGTTCGATGTTTCCCCAAGTGATGTAGAAGCCGCTTTTGGTGGATTTTTAGAAAGATTCGGGAAGCGTTTATTGAGGTTGAGAATCTCTTCTGCTGAGATAAGAATCAACATTCAAGATCCGCAGACTGGTGTTCCTGTCCCATTACGTGCTTTGATCAACAATGTTTCTGGTTACGTGGTTAAATCAGAGCTATATACAGAAATCAAAAACAGTAACGGTGACTGGGTATTCAAGTCTCTTGGGAAACCTGGTTCTATGCACTTGAGACCCATTGCCACTCCATACCCTGTTAAAGAATGGCTACAACCAAAAAGATATAAAGCTCATTTGATGGGTACCACCTATGTTTACGATTTCCCAGAACTATTCCACCAGGCTTTAGAAACTGCTTGGGAGAAAGCTTCAACCAAACAATCAAATGCAAAAGAGAGCAGCAAACATAAAATTGTCAGCGATGATATATTTGTAGCCAATGAATTAATTGAAGATGAAAATGGTGAATTGACAACCGTGGAAAGAGAAGCTGGTGCAAACACGATAGGTATGGTGGCATTCAAGATTACAATGAAGACCCCAGAATACCCAAGAGGTCGTCAACTTGTCATTGTAGCCAATGATATTACGTTCAAGATTGGGTCTTTTGGTCCTGCTGAAGATGAATTTTTCAGTAAAGTTACCGAATATTGTAGAAAACGTGGTATCCCAAGAATTTATCTTGCTGCTAATTCTGGTGCTAGAATCGGAATTGCTGAAGAATTGGTTCCATTATTTCAAGTGGCTTGGAATGATGAAGCAAACCCTGCTAAAGGATTCCAATACTTATATTTGACTGCTGAAGGTCTTGCCACTTTGAAAAGATACGGGAAACAAGATTCTGTTGTCACTGAAAGAATAGTGGAAGAAGGTGAGGAAAGATTTGTCATTACCACAATAATTGGCTCCGAAGAAGGCTTAGGTGTCGAGTCCTTAAGAGGTTCTGGTTTGATTGCCGGTGCCACTTCGAGAGCTTACCATGACATCTTCACCATTACTTTGGTTACATGTAGATCTGTCGGTATTGGTGCTTACCTTGTAAGATTAGGACAAAGAGCTATCCAAATCGAGGGCCAACCTATTATCTTAACTGGTGCTCCAGCTATCAACAAAGTGTTAGGTAGAGAAGTCTACACGTCTAATTTACAACTGGGTGGTACACAAATTATGTACAACAATGGTGTTTCCCACTTAACTGCTTCTGATGATTTGGCTGCTATTGAAATGATATTGAAATGGCTATCCTATGTCCCTGCAAAACGTAATATGCCTGTACCTATTCTCGAAACAGATGATAAATGGGATAGAGAAATTGATTTTGTACCAAAAGTTAACGAACCATACGATGTAAGATGGATGCTAGATGGCCGCGAGACTGATGAAGGATTTGAATACGGTCTTTTTGACAAAGGTTCATTCTTTGAGACCTTGAGTGGCTGGGCTAAAGGTGTTGTTGTTGGTAGAGCACGTCTGGGTGGTATCCCGCTAGGTGTCATTGCTGTTGAGACCAGAATGGTAGAGAATTTGATTCCAGCAGATCCTGCCAACCCAGACTCTACTGAATATTTGGTGCAAGAAGCCGGTCAAGTTTGGTATCCAAACTCGGCGTTTAAGACCGCACAAGCCATCAAGGACTTTAATAACGGTGAACAACTACCTATGATGATCCTTGCCAATTGGAGAGGGTTCTCCGGTGGGCAACGTGACATGTACAATGAAGTCTTGAAATACGGTTCTTTCATTGTTGATGCTTTAGTTGACTACAAGCAACCTGTTATTATCTATATCCCACCAACTGGTGAGCTAAGAGGTGGTTCATGGGTCGTCGTCGACCCTACTATCAATAGCGATCACATGGAAATGTTTGCTGATGTTGAGTCTCGGGCTGGTGTCCTTGAACCTGAGGGGATGGTTGGAATTAAATACCGTAGAGAAAAATTATTAGCCACCATGGCAAGACTTGACTCTAAATGCCAAGAATTGAGAAATAAGTTGGCTGACAAAGGTCTTGACTCGGAGCAACATCAACTAATCTCAGAACAACTAGCTGTTCGTGAAAAGCAATTGTTACCTATCTATAGCCAGATCAGTGTACAATTTGCAGACTTGCACGACAGATCCGGAAGGATGTTAAAGAAAGGTGTTATTAGTGATGAGATCAAGTGGACCGAGTCTCGTCGTTACTTCTTCTGGAGATTGAGAAGAAAACTAAATGAAGAATATCTAATAAGAAGATTGGATTTGGAGCTCAGCGATTCCTCTAGGTTAGAGAAGGTCGCTAGGTTAAGATCATGGTACCCAACCACTGTAGACCAAACTAACGACCGTGAAGTCGCCAATTGGATTGAGGATAACTATCAAGTCCTTGACGAAAGATTGAGAGCTTTAAAAGCAGAGACCTTGGCTCAGAACTTAACTAAGAGTATCAGAAATGACCACGACAACGCCATCATCGGGATAGGTGAGGCTTTGAAGATGCTATCTACTGATGATAGAGAAAAGATCATGGAATTACTACAAAAGAAATGAATCAGCTAAAATCCTACCAACTTCGTTTCATGGTAGTGAAAGTATTGTATATATATATAGTGCAACAAAAGAATATTATTATTAGTCATATGCGGGCTTCAACTTTTTATAGGCAGGCTTATTGAATCTTATGGCCACCGAGTTCCTTCTATGGTGATGTTTATGGCAAGGCTCACATAGATCTAATCCTTCCACGCTACTATCTCCAAGTGGGTATCTTGTGTTGGGGCCCTCGGTGGGGTGACTCTCCAGTGTCATCTGCCTCCAATGTGCACTGTACGTGTCTCTCTTCGCAGGCTCACTGTACCGCCTAGTCCTATTCTTCATTAAATGCAATTCGTCTTGGTTATCGTTCCTCACCGTATCAGGAACACATTGTGACACACAAGAGTAATGTCTTAACGTGGGACTGCGCACTTTACTGCCGCCAGTTACGTGGAAATATGACTCTGTAGGCTGTTGGGGGAACTCCTCCAAAACCAACCCTCTACTCGATGACGGCTCTCGCGGAGTCGCCTCACCTGATCCAACGTTAAATACAGCCTCTACCGTTTGTCTCTGTACTTGTGTGGCCTCATCCGACGCATCTTCCGCGTCTTGCCCGTCCTCATTTCGGATAGTGATCTGTGCAACGATCGGGGTATGAGTGTATGACGAGTCCATATTTATTACGACCGACTTGATACAATAGAGTTACGAAAAGCAAGAACAAAGAAACTGCCGTGATGGGGGGAGGCGAGGGCTACGTGATTATATACAACAGATCTAATCTTTCCAGATATCTGTTTAGCATTGTCGACCGTCGAAGTAAATTAAGTTCTAAGGGTTTTTCAGCGCTTGATACACCAAGAGAGTCATCGACGTACCAAAGATAACACATTGAGAAGGACCCTCCTCCCTCCATGGGGATGGTCCTTAATACGCAGGTCTTCAAATGGAGGGTGTCCTCAGAGCGCGTACCCTAAGGTCGGCCCTCCTAACACCTAGGGTATGACCATAGGGTTCCTGATTCCACACCCACGTGACTGCATCCGCTTTTTTCTCGATCTGGCTCTCGCGCAACGACGCTGCGGCTTCCACTCGCGTTGCGGCGACCACCACCCAGTCACCAGCGGCAACGCCTGCCGACCCACGGCTCATAACCGTCGGGGCCGAACACAAAAAAATGACGCTCGGCCGCGGGTCCAGGAATAAATCGGAATGTACGCAGCAAGGGCACGCCATGTGACCTTCGTCCTCTGTGAGTGAAAATTTTACGGAACGCGCACAGAACGACAGGTGAGTGATATTGTCTCATCGCTGGATAAAACCCAGTGGTATATTGGGAACTCATCTCAGTATTTAAATAACTGCCCGTTGTTTGAGTCAGTTACGTATCGTTTGGCACCGGCTCCAATTGTTCCTGTTTGACAAATAGAAAGCTACCACGTGCCGCGTACTATCTGGATAATAGACTCATGACTGTAGAAGTACCTATCATCAACGGTACGGCTTATTGTTCCGTCCAGACACACTCTCAGGACTCGTATCAGAAGAGTGTGGAATTTTACTCCAAATTCCTAGAACTAGATATCTCTAAGGACCCAGTTTCCAGTGGTAAGAAGACTTTGTTACACAATGATTTTGTCTCTGTAGAGGTGACGCTTGTCGAGGACCCTGCTACGCAGGAGAAGGCCGACAAGCAGGTCGCTTATTTGGAATCCTCCGTGGCTGAGAAGGACTGGAGATCCTCTGTCGCTGTCTCGGTGGTGTTCAACAGCTCCGATGTTCTGTCTTTACAAGCTGCGTTGGAGACCTTAAGCATCCCTTACCAATCTTATCCATCTAAGTTGTACCCAATGGAACTTTACACTGTGGACCCTGTCGGCAACGTTGTCGGTGTCACATCGAACAAGAATGCCATCTCTACCAAGTTGACCTCTGTGAAGGACCAGATCAATGCGACAATCCCTTCGATTAATTCCTCGGACGCCTTGTCGAGAGCTCATTCGTTCACTGACTTGTCGTACAGAGGCAAATCGCACGGCTCGTCCTCATCGAACTTGGCTGCCAAGAAATCTCTATTGTCCAACAATGCCGAGGAGAAAAAAGCCATTGCAGTGATGACCTCCGGTGGTGATGCCCAAGGTATGAACAGTAATGTCCGAGCCATTGTGAGAAGCACTCTGTATAAGAACTGTAGAGCCTTTGTTGTTATGGAAGGTTACGAAGGTCTTGTCCGTGGTGGACCCGAATACATTAAGGAATTCACGTGGGAAGACGTCAGAGGTTGGTCCACGGAAGGTGGTACTAACATTGGTACCGCCAGATGTTTAGAGTTCAGACAACGTGACGGGAGATTGTTGGGTGCTCAACATTTGATCGAAGCCGGTGTGGACGCTTTAATCGTCTGTGGTGGTGATGGTTCTTTGACCGGTGCCGATTTGTTCAGATCTGAATGGCCATCCTTGATCAAGGAATTGTTGGAGAAGGAAAGAATCTCTAAACAGCAATACGAAAGATACCAACACTTGAACATTTGTGGTACTGTGGGGTCCATCGACAACGACATGTCTACCACTGACGCCACCATCGGTGCTTACTCTGCATTGGACAGAATCTGTACTGCTATCGATTACGTCGAAGCCACCGCCAACTCGCATTCCAGAGCCTTCGTTGTTGAAGTCATGGGTAGAAACTGTGGTTGGTTGGCTTTGCTAGCTGGTATTGCCACCTCTGCTGACTATATCTTTATCCCAGAGAAGCCAGCTTTATCCAGTGAATGGCAAGACCAAATGTGTAACATTGTGAAGCAACATAGATCCAGAGGTAAGAGAACCACCATTGTCATTGTTGCTGAAGGTGCCATCTCCTCTGATTTGACTCCAATCTCTCCTAACGATGTTCACAAAGTCTTAGTGGACAGATTAGGTTTGGACACAAGAATCACCACTTTGGGCCACGTGCAAAGAGGTGGTACTGCTGTGGCTTACGATAGAATGCTGGCCACTTTACAAGGTGTGGAAGCCGTCAACGCTGTGTTGGATTCTACTCCAGACACTCCATCTCCATTGATTGCCATTAACGAAAACAAGATCACCCGTAAGCCTTTGGTGGAATCAGTGAAATTGACGAAATCTGTAGCTGAAGCTATTCAAGCTAAGGACTTCAAAAAGGCAATGGCTTTAAGAGACACTGAATTCATAGAACATTTGAACAACTTCATGGCCATTAACTCTGCTGATCACGTTGAACCCAAATTACCTCCTTCTCAAAGATTGAAGATTGCTATTGTCAATGTTGGTGCCCCAGCTGGTGGTATCAACTCTGCCGTTTACTCTATGGCCACTTACTGTATGTCGCAAGGTCACAAGCCTTATGCTATCATGAACGGGTGGTCCGGTTTGACGAGACACGAGAGTGTCAGATCTTTGAAATGGCAAGAAATGATTGGATGGCAATCTCGTGGTGGTTCTGAATTGGGTACCAACAGAGCTGTTCCAAACGACGCTGATATTGGTTTGATTGCTTACTACTTCCAGAAATACAAGTTTGATGGGTTAGTTATTGTTGGTGGGTTTGAAGCTTTTGAATCCTTACATCAACTAGAGAGAGCTAGAGAAAGTTATCCAGCATTCAGAATCCCTATGGTCTTGATCCCAGCTACTTTGTCTAACAACGTTCCAGGTTCTGAATACTCATTAGGTTCAGACACTGCTTTGAACGCTTTGATGAAATACTGTGACATTGTGAAGCAATCCGCCGCATCTACGAGAGGTAGAACTTTTGTTGTTGACTGTCAAGGTGGTAACTCCGGTTACTTAGCTACATGTGCCTCGTTATGTGTTGGTGCACACGCATCTTATGTCCCAGAGGAAGGGATCAGTGTCGAACAATTACAAGAAGATATCAAATCTCTTTCAGACCTATTTGCTAAGGCAGAGGGTAGAACTGGGTTCGGTAAATTAATCTTAAAGAGCACTAACGCCTCTAAGGCTATGGATGTCTCTGCTCTAGCCGACATCATCACTGAAGAAGCTAACGGTATGTTCGATGCTAAATCTGCTATCCCAGGGCACGTCCAACAAGGTGGTTTACCATCTCCAATCGACAGAACAAGAGCTACCAGATACGCTATCAAAGCTGTTGATTTCATTGAACAACAACAAGAAACTATGAAGGCAGCCAGAGCTGCTGATGAAGTATTTGATACCGAGGACAAGAAGATAGAAGCCACTGCTGCTGTTTTAGGTGTGAAGGGATCCAAGGTGGTCTTTTCAAGCATATCACAACTTTATGAATACGAAACTGAACTCGGTAAAAGAATGCCAAAGGTTATTCACTGGCAAAAGACAAGAACCATTGCAGACCAATTGGTCGGCAGAAAAAGAGTGGATTAAAAAAGCTTATAGACTGTGCTGAATGCCCCAGTAATTACTCATGCAATAATTATACCATTTTCATGTATCCAACGACCAAAATTAAATAGAATATGTAACTCCTCATATCAATTGTTTTGTATACTAATCTATACATCTCTTTTATGTTAAAGAGTATACACCATTCAAGGTAGGTTTTTGTATATTGTTTAAGTAGATAGATGTTGTTATTTATAAAGTACTTTTAAAACGCATTATAAAACTTAGTCCACAGTTGCAATACCACTACGTCAATGTGAGGTGCTTGCCCTGTCGACTCCTCAGAACTATATCTTTTTGCGCTTATGGTAGATACAGATTGGTTTAAGAAACGAGTTAAACCATTGTCTACTTCATCATCGTCATCGTCATTGTCAGGCACGTCAGTTAAGTCCAATTCCTTAACCAAAGAAAACACAATAGTGCTAAGGAAGAAACCACACTTAAAGTCGCCGAAGAAGAAACCTAACCGAACATCTGCTCAAAGGATCTCTCTTTTTAAACATGGAAGAGTAGAGATTTTTACTATCCCACAAGTAACCAAATTATCTACCACTAACCGGAGCGACGTGATTAGGAACCTAACATCCAAGAGCAAAAATTCCAGTTTGAAATATACCAAGAAGCTCAGTTTGCTCGCTAGTGGACAACTCGAAATTTATGAGATACGAACGAACATTTCGCAGTCGTTTTATTTAACTGTAGGGAAGAGTGGTGAACTTATACATCCTTTATTGCCCAAATTGCAAATAACAAGGGTTGAGCCATTTAGTGAAAACAAGTTTGCCATCACTTTCAATAATCCAAGACGGTTTTGGGAAATCCATTTTTTACCATTGACTAGCGATGGACGAGATTCCTTATCGTTAACGACATCCATTTTAGAGTTTGAAAAAGTCATATCGAAGATATGTCAATACTCATCACCAAGCATTGAGTCTGCACACCACCAAGAAGTGAATCAGGATTTACGAATAAGTAGTGTGGTACGTGATTTTGACCGAATACAACTGACCCCCAGCATTGAAATTGACGACAACGATGAGTTAAATTATTTACTGGAGATGGACTCAACGAGCTCCATCATAAAGGGAACTGCAACAGAACGGGATTCTGCTAGCATTGCATTTAAGAAAGCTATGGAGAGGGTAGCGCCAAACTGGAACCGTTTGCATGGAGAATCGGGTGATACTCGGTACGTGAGTGACTCTTACTTGCTAACAGACAGACGAGCGAGAAGAACGAGTTTATATATTCAGTCTAAAGCTGAGAATATCGTATGGAAGAGAAGGTCTCTTTCTCTATTACTTGATGATAATAGAGCGTTCGATTTGAGAGAATAAACCAAAATGGAGCGGGACAGGTGGGAAAGGTCTCCGATGTCACATAGCTAAAAAATTGCTTCTAAAGTTCATTATGGACAAGATATAAGTATACATAATAAAATGTAAAGAATGGGATAGAATGGGATAGAATGATTGAATTAGAACTTGAGCTTTTTAAAGTTTTCTTCCATTAAACTCACTTTAGGGATCTCCTCTCTAAGCACCTTGAGGAGGAGCAGTTAGAGGATTACCGTCGACGTCTAACCCTTGCTGCATCATTAATAATTCCTGGTTACCAGCGGTTTCGAATTGTAACCCACAACCCAATTTGTTTTCGTTCTTGAAATGGTCAATCTCACCACAGAACAAGATAGATAACGTTGGCAAGATTTTTCTCTCCAAGAAGCAGGCCACTTTACCAGCAGAGTCGATAGACCCCCTGTAGACAGATTGTCTGTATTCGTATTTGGCACCAATCGTTGTAGAGCCTTCGATCGTTGGTTGGACACCAATTGGAGTACCAGCGACTGGATCTGTGATTGGGATCATACCTGCTTGCAAAGTGGTCTCGATCCCTGCCTCCATATTGGCACTCACTTTTCTCCAGAGAGAAGCGATCAAAGCACCGTTAGCTTGCAATTGTCCCGAAAAGACCCAATCCTGTTTTGGAGCCACGAAACGAGCCAAGTACGAGACACCTGCATCTGCAGGGGTCGAAGCCTGCGCCTTAGAGTACAGAACTTCTAACCCAAGAGACAACCTAGGGCTCACGGATTGCAACAAAGAAGCCACAGCGACACCTGTAAATTCACCAGTCTTGGAAGAAATCCCAGGGTTCAAGGCCTTCAAGTTGATGGAGAAATCAGAACCTTGGTAATCCTGTTCCAATTGACACATGCTTGGCTGACCATTAGCGATTTGCAAGTTCACTTTAGAGATATTGTTCTTATCCCACCCGTAGTTCAATCTACCGGACAAAGAGAAGTCGTTGTCCACATTACCTTGCACAAACAAGTTATCATCGGCAAACAAGGCAGAAAACGCATAGCTGGGCAAATTTGCAGAGCCTATAGAGAAAGTGTGCGACGTTTGGAAAGCAGGATTCAAAGAGAAGGCTTTATTCAAATCAGCCCTCAACCCAGTGAAAAAATACTGTGACAAGAAAACGTCACGAGAAACCTCTTTGTTCAAGTTCTCCACGGTCCCAGGGTTCACCAACGAAAGCGACTGTCTGTGCGCGTGCACCTGGTTGTAAGTCTCGATGATATAGCTCGACAATGGGTTCGACGACCAAAAAGTACCGGTTGATTGTTCCGGTGTCAAGGGCGACACGTCCGCCACGGTAGGAATTTTGTTCTCAATTACAGACATCCAGCACTCTGCAGCACACTAATTGCTTCTAATGACACTAGTACAAGAGAAACTGACCTATATTAACTATGAAAACTCGGGAATTAAGACAAGCAAGTGGCACTGGCAAGTGGCTTTATTCAACTAATTCGCTGAAATTTCATACCGACGATTTCGTACCTCGCGATGTTTCACTGACCCCATAAGAGGGCCCGCCCACCATTTGACACTACAACACACTAGGAAGGAGGCTGGTCAAGGGCAATTGCGGGAGGGGACCTCTGCCGTTGGAGATGTTTCCTTAGATAATATATATATATAGACGTATATCGCTTAGAATTTTTGGTTTTGGACCAAGTTCTTGACCATGTCTCTACCGGTCAAGTAGACGGTTCTGTACAAGGTGTACAAGTCCAGAGTGCTCGAGAAGGTGTCTAGGAACCCGAATGGCAGCATGCATGGGATCCAGCCTTGTGCCAGCTCGACGGCAAAGGAGCCAGCGGGCATACTGTACTGTTTGGCGTAACCTTTGGTTAAGTGGTGGGTTTGGCCGGGCAAGTACTCTTCAGCAGTGGTGGCATGAGGCAATGCGGCTGTTTGTTTGCCGTGCAGGATGGTGAAGTAGTCGTCGGCGAAATGGACTCCGGTGTGACCTTCTGTCCCCACAGCGGTACCAAAGATGATCAAGTATTCGGACAACGAGGCATGCAGGATGATCATTTGGCCCATTGCACCGCCAGCGTTATTGAAGACCCATTCGTCCTCTTTGTACTCGTTGACGAACTTGTCGCCGTAGTGGGCCGCTAGAGCGTCTCTCACGTCTCTTAGCAACAATTCGGTGGAGAAGTCCACAGCAGAGGAGTTGTGTCTGGACAACACCGTGGTGCAGATCTGGTTCACTGTGAGCGGGTCGAACATGTAGTTGGTGGGTAACCAAGTGTCGTAAAGGTTGTGCAACAAGTACCCGAAGGCACCTAGCAAAATGATAACAGGAATGAATCTCATGTCGTTAATGCAGTAGTGACCGGTACTCTGAACCAGTGGCAACTAAACAGTGTGAACAGCATACCAGTTCATCGACCGCGGATGTCGTTAGAGCAGCAGAGCAATCGCCTACTGCAGACACTAGTATGAATCGCGATGTGGCTAATGCTGCAGTGGCAGCTCCAAAATCAATGGCGGAAGCCATCCGGTTATATACCACGCAGCAATCTAGCAAGATACAGGCAGAGCAAAATGATAGTTCCAGTAACGATGATATATTTCATGAAGCAGCAGAATATCTATCGGACACTCCGTTGTCGCCCAGTTACACACCCAGCACTTCAAAGGATCTTGAAAGTTCTACTGGTCCCTTGTTAGCAGACTCGAAAACACTCAGTGAGATTGACTCAAATCGTGAACTAGTTTCACAAGCGGCTGATAATGATTCTGAAGATTTGGGTGTTCCGCTAGATATAGAGATGGCACCGGTGGATGGCGAAAGTGTTAATGTAGGCTCTGGGACGACTGCTCCACAGGAGCCAGATTCACAAGGTATCTCTTCTAGTCCCGAAGACACAGACCCAAATTTCAACTCTGTTGAAGACCCATCGAGTTCTGAAATATCTGATGTATCTTCTATCGAGGATGGGAAAAACTTGTCCAATATCGACATTATCTCTGATTCAGAGAAACGAGAGTTACAAGAAGAAAAGGAGGAGTTTCAAAAGAAAAAACGTAAACTGGACAGTCTTAAGGAGTCTCAAGATAACGAATCCGTGACCGAGGAATCGTCATTATCAAATTTTTACAAATTTGGTGAAAATTTAAACGATTCTGGTTCAAGCACATCTTCAAGAATCTTGAAAAATTGGAATCCTCAGTTGGCCCAACTGAGGCCTAAAGGGTTGGTCAATCATGGTGTGACTTGTTACACTAATGCTGCAGTGCAGGCAATGGTCCATATCCCCGCAGTACAGAACTATTTGTTTGACTTGCTAAGAGGCGTTTATAAAGATCGTGTGGATGCAGATTCTGTATCGATGGTCTTAGCTGAGACTAGTAAGAGAATGTGGCTGTCGCACGATAAATCCAAAAAGAATAAAATGAAGAACTCTCTGTCATACATTAATCCTAAGAAATTAATAATGAGATTGGATGACATAAATTGTATGATGAGCGAGTGGCAACAAGAAGATTCCCACGAGTACTTTATGTCCCTAATGTCACGTCTGCAAGAGGACTCCGTACCTAAGGGACACAAGATGACAGAGTCTATCATTTACGATATCTTTGGTGGGTTACTGAAACAAAAAGTTACATGTAAATCGTGCGACAGTGTTTCAGAAACTGAGCAACCATTTTACGATTTATCGTTACATTTGAAGGGGAAATCCAGAGCTTCTGATAACGGTTCATCTAGTAATTCCAATTCTCACGATTCAGACTTGAAGTCCTCTATGCAAAAGAAGACAAGTGCTACACATAATGGTTCGAATGGCGCTATTGGTAAGAACACAAATAATAGCCATCTCAACGGGTCAGTTAACTCGAGTGGCTATCCCTCATCTTCTAACACCAGCTCGACTGGGGGTCGTAAATTCACGCTTGAAAAATCCATAAGTGACTTCTTTAACCCTGAATTGATTAAAGTCGACAATGATAAGAAGGGTTATGTTTGTGAGAAATGTCACAAGACTACAAACGCTGTGAAAAGAAATTCGATAATAACTGCTCCAGAAACGTTACTTATACACTTGAAAAAATTTAGATTTAATGGTACATCATCTTCCAAAATGAAGCAAGCAGTATCGTATCCAATGTTTTTAGATTTGACAGATTACTCCGAATCTGATGGTGAGAAAGAAGTATTGCCTTTAAAATATCAATTGATAAGTGTAGTAGTTCACGAAGGTAGGTCATTATCCTCAGGTCATTATATCGCACATTGTAAGCAACCTGATGGCTCATGGGCCACTTACGATGACGAATACATCAATAAGATCTCAGAAAGAGATGTTTCAAATGAATCGAATGCATATTACTTGATCTATACAAGACTTACTCCAAAATCGATAACATTTGAAAAAAATGCACTAATGAATGAACAGGTCATTGCCAATGGTAGCAATCATCAGAAGGACAATGGCAGTCATGGCGAGAACACTTCGTCACAGAAACATTCTCGTAAATCAAAGCATAAAAATCACAATAAAAGGAGGAGAATTCGTAACTGATTTGGAGGTTACAATTAACCTTTGTACACCAAACTGTAGCATATCTCTTCTTCATTTTACCTTTGTTCCTGATAGAAATTAAAAGGGCACCATTATCATGCTATATGTATATGTATATGTATATATAATTTTACCACAGATATTATCAAATCCAATTAATTTACAGGACGGTGAGTTGTATGCGTTCATTTCTATTTACAATATGTTGATGGGATCAAGTACCGAGATTACGGTACTATTTTAATACCCATACTTCTAGCGGCACCAACAATAGTCTTCGATATTTGAGGAAGTTCTAAGGAAGCATGTCTTGCATCAGCCTTCTTAATCTTAGCTATCTCGTAAACATGTTTTAACGACAACGTCCCCACAAACCTGTCCTTTGAAGCAATATTTGGCATATTGGCACCTTTCTCTTTGCCCAGTGCTTTAAGAAGTAGATACCCAGTAGGAGGTGATTTTAGTTCAAAGGTAAAAGTTCTATCTGGTTTAACTGTGACTATGACTGGGACCGGTACTCCAGCGTTCAAATGTGCAGTCTTTGCATTAAACTCTTTACAGAAATCAATGGCTTTCACACCTTTAGAACCCAAAGCCGGCCCTACTGGAGGTGCTGGTGCGGCAGATCCGGCACCAACTATTAATTTAACAACCACATTTTTAGCTGCACTAGACATTGAGTGTTAATATGTACTTATAATGTTGCTACAGGGACAACTGTATAGTATCCACTTGCTCGTATTCTTGATAATTAGTGATTTTTTAATCATTTTTTTGTTAATTTTCAATTTCCTTCCTTACAAGGATAAACTCCCTCTGGAAGCCATGTTCTACAAGTAGATGTTGCTATTAAAGCAGGTGAAAGACGCGTATCGGATTAGTATTCTTGGTTCCATTATTTATATTGGACTCTTAACGTAACTATTTGTATAAATATGTATGGTTTTCTATGAGAGAAAGAGCCTTCTCATGCTGACTGTTTGTTCTTTTCTTTCTTCTTTCTTTCCAAACCGGCGATATGAGCCTCACTCTGATCCACCTGGGTGTGAGAGTGGTCAATTGCAGTTACTACTTGGCCGTTGTTGCAAGTACACATATTGATGCTTGTTATCCATGGGTCTGCCATTACTTCTTCAATGGTTCCCCTACATGCTGGAGCCAAATCGACCATTCTTCCAATAATATGTTGAGCCTCTTCGGGTAAAGAATGTAGGAGTCTCTGTGGACCAATGTTTAAATTGTATGGGTCCGAAGCATTGTTTGACTCTGTGGTGTCTGGTTGCGTTTTAATGGTTTTAACGTTATCGTATGATGGAGGGTCAGGTGTCTTAGTCACTAGTGCACTTAGGGAATCACAATCCCTACCTGAGCAGAACAGTTTGAAGGAATTATCTCTTAATTTTGGAATCTTCCAAGGAAATTTCTTCAAGATCATGCATGCAAAGATGATAGCCACTGACCAAATATCCACTGGACGAGGGTCATATTTAGTGAAGATACACACTTCTGGAGCTAGATATGGATCACTGCCCACAATACCGCTGGCTTCGACTAAATTTTTAGTAAATGGATAGGAGAATACAACGGCAGCACCGAAATCTATTAATTTTACAATACCCTTTTCGTTAATAACACAATTGTCCAATTTCAAATCACGATGAGCCAACCCTATGCTGTGTAAATATTCTACACCAGTCAGGATTTGTTTGAAACAACAGCAAATTTCTTCGTATGACATCTTGTTGCTCATCACGATGGCAAATAGGTCGTAATCACAATACTCCATAACTTGTAAGATCCTTTCATTTTCATAAATTATTTCAACGGTTTCAATGATATTCTGGTGGCGTAGCGTGGTACCAATACAATACTCTGAAGTGATCTTCTTGACATAGTCTCGTTTCGATTCATTTTCAAACTTGGATCTAAACTCTTTAACAGCAAAGATATTGTTATCAAATGTTCTTTTCACGAGCTTCACTGAGCCTCCTGCACCAGCACCGAGATCCTCGCCTGTCTTGACATACCTTTTATAAAACGGCAACCCACTATCGTTCGAATTTGAATATATCGTATTATCGCTATACGAGTTTGGAGCAATGTTGAAGCGAGACTGGGGTAAAGAGCCGTTGCCGTTGTGGATACTTTGTCCCGCTTCCAGATTGGTGGAGTTATTTGAATAGAAGGAGTTATTCTTGGGGATTGAGGTGCCAAGATTCGTGGTGCTACTTTTCTTGAAAAACCCTCTAATGTTAGCTAGCGAGTGGCTCGAGGATCGTGGTACGCTTTGGCTTGGGAAATGATCATGATTGCTTGCATTGGGGGACCCGTAGATGTGACTCTCTTGGAAAGACCCGGAAGGTTGTCTTGAATTAGAGTAGATAGAGCCTGCCCTAGCACGCACAGGCTTCGGTATTGTCGTGGCGTCACTGGAGTTGTTCGACGCATGACCGGCAAGCGCGTTCGAGAATTGTCCCTGATTAGAATGAGTCTCGGGTTTATTCCCAGTGTTATTCTTAGAGAAAAACAGGTTGCCCAATTGTGATGATAACGAATTAGACCTTGATAAAGATTGGTTGTTTGATGCCGCCGCTGCGGCATTGTCCAAAGTGGCTTTTTGCAATTTTTGTTTTGAAATGACAAACCTTGGTTCTACTGAGTCGACCACTGGCGATGATATAATATTGGAATCAATGGCGGAAATATTGCTGGGCAACGTCCCTCCATGAGCTTCCACCCACGAGGAACTCAACGAAGAGCTATTACTGTTCGACCCATTCGCCTCCTTATTATCCTTATTAGAATTCGGGACAGAGTACGGGATACTTGTCGACAGCGAAGGAAGCTGCTTGTGACCTTGACTCGTCGAAGGCGGAGTCCGATGATTTTTCATCACGTTAGAGTACCCATAACTACCGGGATTAACAGTGTCGATAAACGACCCAGACCTCTCTCTGTTTTGGCCCGTTGTACTGGCCGTGTGAGCAAAATTAGCAGTCAAGAAACTCGAAGAGATCTGTGGCGTTTCGGACTTGTACGAACTGTTTGAAGGTGAATGATTATCCTCGATTTCCGAGTCCACTTGCGTAACGGTCGTGACGCTTGTCGTTGGGATTCTCATATGGTTCTCCAACCCAATAGTCCTAGAAGTGGTACGGAGCAACGTAGCATCGTTCGAAGAAGAACCATTCTGTTCTGCGATAGTGCCCACGTCACTATTAGGAGTCGAGGTCGGCGACGGATTTTGGTTTCGTTTCTCTTGTAACAACTTAGTTAAAGAGGACATGACGTTCTACGTTAAAATAGCTGGTTATCCTGTTGGGTAGCAGATACAAATTGGGGTCAATACCGTGGATAAATGTCGCTTTTCGCTTGGGAGGGGGGACAACAAATAAACTGCAATTTCAATAAAGAATGCCTCTAAACTCTTCAAACTTTCAAAGATTATACAATATACAACACTGAACAAGCCACAGAAGCTGATCCCAAACTGATAAAAGCAACTTCCAACCTATACTGTCACACTGGGTGCTCCACTCTTAATCAGCGTATTGAATCAGCTGGTTAAAAGGACGATTTCACAATTCCAATCTTCACGTAAATCATTGATAACGAGGTATTGCCATCCAATCCACGCTGTCCAGTGCCTGCCAGCATGGACGATTGCTCTTGTGAGTCGCGATGGTCATCAATTGAGTGGTGAGTACGTTCTTGGATTTATATAGATTGTTTCTAACTAGAGTGCCATGCTCATTTTTCCAAAATTTGCTGGTGCTTTTGGTACAGAGCTTCATGGATATCTCGAAGGTCGTTGTACGCAGTGGTCAGTTCTTCGATCTTTTCTCTCATGGCGGTGACCTCGTCGTTGCCACTTGTCTTGGTGACTTCTTGGACGGCTGGATTCGATGTCAGTTGCATTGATTGAGCGTTCATCTTATCAAAGTATTTATTGAGGTTGCTCAATGGGGTAGCCTGAGCGTTGTCTCCGCCTTGCAATTCGATCTCGGTGGCATCTGAGTCCATGACGTTTCCTCCGTGCTGGCTCCAGACTTCGTGTTTGTGGCGGGCATTTGCCGTGTCGAATATGGTTCTTTGTAGTACCGGTAATTTGAACGACAACGACGCAGATGTGCGCTGAGACGCGAGCGATAAAGTCTTATCTGGGATATCGACTTTGGCGATGATGTTCGTGACGTGGCCCAGAGATTTGGACGTGTCTGTGGTCAACGGTTGCAACGTTTTCAGAATCTGTTTGGAGTAGATTTCGACAACGTTCACTTTCCCAGTCGTGTCGCCGACATACAGGATGGTGCCATCCAGGGAAATGTTCATACATGTGGTTTCTTGCTTGAACAGTGAGTCTACGACCAGTTGGCCCGTGCCAAAGAGCTTGGCCCGGTCCTCAGCGGACTCAGAGATCACGAGTGAATAGATCTTGCCGTGGTTCCCCGTTGACGATTGTAAAACGTTGACGATCTGCGCAGTGGTGGCCAGCGAGTAGTAGAGTGATAACTTGAAACAACCGAACTTGGTACCTAGGTAACAGGCTCTGTCTGCAGGGTCGACTTGTAAGCAGTTGATAGGGTAAGGTAACGTGAATGTAGCGATCAATGTTGGAGGGTTCAAGCTCTGCTTGTCCTCCTGCACCAAGGACCCTGCAAGAGAGATATCGTAACATCTTAAGGTCGAGTCCTGCGACACAGTGAAGAGTCTCAATTGCGATGTCGCCAACGAGCCGCCATTGTGCGAGTACGAGACTTGGAAATCTGTCACTGGCAGAGTATGGTCATGGATCATATGCAACGGTTTGGGATCGTCTTGTGATAAGAGATCCACGGTTTGCCACACAATGACCCTCGAGTCCTTACCACTAGTAATAATGTACTTCCCATTCAAAACAGATTTGATCTTAGTGATCTCTTGGTAGTGAGCCATTTGTTTCACGTTTAACAGATTCCCTGAGTTTAGCTCCCACATGTACAGTTTCCCGCTCTGCGTGGAACCCAGTAACAAGTAGGGCAACTGCAAGGACGCTAGGTCGTCAGCGTTGTCATACGTCTGCTCGATGACCTCTAGACAATTCACCACTTCTGGCAACGGTAATCTTTGTTCCACGGACTCAGATTTATTGTCTCCGAACAGGTTGTACACATTAATCAACGCCTTGGAGGCCTGTGCAGCAAACATATACTTGTTGCCGACCAATACCATCGAGTTCTTCGTGTCTCCAACGGAACATTGTCTAAGATTTGTTAGATCAAACGAGTTCAAATTCGCCACAGTACCGGTATACTCCGTACCAAACACAACCAATTGTTCCATCCTTACACAGCAGGTTCACTTAGCGATGAGATAACACGATTTGTACCTCTTTGCACACGCTTTGAAGAAATGGTCCGGTTTGCGATGAGCTTCAAATTTAGTTTGCAATTGAAAAATTGTCAATTACTTTGAAATTTTTCACTTTAAAGTCATCGAATTAGGCCTGTGGTGGTAACGAGGGCACATTGGTTGGTTCTTGTCAATTGGCTCTGTGGTTAGTTATACTTGTGTTGAAGGTTACGTCGAGGGTCAGAGTTATTTCCTCTGGAGTAAAATCTTTGAAATGCCGCTAAATATAATTGGAACTGCCCTTTTTGAAGGTACAGACAAGATCCCATATTACAATGTCATTAAGCGCGTTACACCCTGGGTACTAGGTGCCAGTGCTGTGAAATGGTGGTCCAGGGGTCCTTCTAATATTTGGGAAAGGAAATTGCATGGTAGAGTCTATTTAGTCACTGGTGCCACTAGTCAAAGTTTGGGGACTTCTGTGATTTTAGAGATGGCAAAGCTTGGTGCACAGTTGATCTTTTTGACCAGGGAGATTGACCAATGGTCTACTGAATGGATTGAAGACCTGCGTGACCAAACGGATAACGAATTACTGTTTATGGAGAAATGTGATTTGAGCGATCTGTGGCAAGTTCGTAAATTTGCCACAAGCTGGTTAGATAACTCGCCTCCCAGAAGATTGGACGGGGTGATAGTTATGTCTGGTGATGCAGAGCCTTGGGGCGTTCCTTGGTTTAACCCGCCAACAAGGAAGTCTTCCGTGGATGGGTTAGAATTACAGATCGCCACTAACTTTGTTGGTGTTTTCCATTTGTTAGATTTATTGAAGCCCAGTTTCAAAGCTCAGCCGCCAGATAGAGACGTCCGGATCATTGTCACGTCGTGTTGGTTACAAGTTCTCGGTGATGTGAAGCTCGATGATCCCTTGTGGCAAGACGTGAAGTATACTAGTGCATTGAAATTTTTTGCTTCTAGTAAGTTACAACTAGGTCTATGTATGATGGAATTACAATCCAGATTGATACAAGAAGTACAATCACAGGATAAGGATAAAGGTCGGACTGGGAAAAATATTTCAGTTGCCATAGTACAACCAGGTACCATGAGGTCGCCAAGTCTGCGTCGAATCATTAGTAATGGGTCTGTCTTCTTATTGCTGTTGTTGTACTGTATCATACTGTACCCTTTCCTGTGGTTCCTTACCAAGAGTGGCAATCGTGGTGCTCAGAGTGTGCTCTTTGCATTAAATAGCCCCGAATTCGAAGAAATCAACAGAAAGGACGAATTGGCTAAATATGTTGCAGATTGTTCAATCATAGATTTCGCAAGAAAAGAATTCCAAGATAAAGCATTGCAAGCAAAATTGTACGAAAATACCCAAAATGCTATATTAGCTTTGGAGAAACAGATTGCGGCGAAAAGAAACGCAGCTAAGAAAAAGGAAACCAGTAAAGATAAAGATACTAATGTCAGTAAGGGCAAGGAACCCAACGTAAGTAAGGGCAAGGAATCCAACGTTAGTAAGAGAAAACGTACAAAAAAAGCATAATGATAACGGTGATAGACTACATTGATCAAGTAAAATAAAACAAGATTAATGCAAATGCTACTTTCAACAAAATTGTAGTGTTAAGTAGAATATCTTGCAAAATATATATATATATAATATGGCACAAGCTTAACTTTTTCATATGTAAATGAAGATTAATTTAGTCGAGTTAAATATACGAATCAAAAAACCGTATATTCACCTTTTTTGACATGTAAAATGGAAGAACAATAATAATAATAGTAGTAGTAATAATAATAATAACATAATGATGATGGTAATAATAATAATAACATAATGATGATGGTAATAATAATAATAACATAATGATGATGGTAATAATAATAATAACATAATGATGATAACGAAGGTTGTAAAAAAAAGTCTAAATCTTATCAATAGAAACTGGGTATCATACCAGTTTGGTGAGGTATTTTTTTTTGATAAATTTTCTGTGTGATAATTAGAGAGAATATTATTTCAAAAATTCAATACGAATTTTGAACGAGAATGGGTTTTTTTCATCATGAATTCGATATTATGGGAATAATCGTTGTGATCTCCATCTTTACTCGTATTGGCAGTAGTGGACAAATGGCAAACACTACAAAATAGTACATTTGCTGTTTTTCTTTTTATTCTTCTTCTTCGTGGAGTCCTTTGATTTCTTCTTCGTGCGAGAAGGATTTGGTTGTGTATCTTTTTTCGAGGATTTAGGTTCTTTATTTGGTACTTCGGACGGTGATTCCACTTGATTATTATGATTATTATTATGGGAAGGTACACCCTGGTTGCCTGTATGGGATTTTTTTTCCTCGACATTGGTAATGGCCGCATCCTGAACGTTAAACCCGTTATTCGAGTGTGTGTTATTACGAGAGTTCCCGACTGGCTGGTCTGTATTGATTTTATGACCAGTATTTTCTTCCTCCTTTGTTTCGTCATCGTCCAACGATACCAAGTTTCTGACTGCGTTTTCGAAGACATCAGTAATCCCTTGTTGGTTCATAGCTGAACACTCGACGTAACCCAGGAATGCATTTTCTTCAGTGACTCGATTGATTTCTTGAATATCCACAAAATCTGTGTGTTCTGCATGTGGATCGTCTCTCAAATCGGATTTCGTCCCAACTAATAAGATTGGCAACTTCTGCTTCCGTTTATACACTTCTGAGTTTTCAAAAGTCGTTGTGGCCTTCAATTCAGGTAACCATTTATCTATAACGTTCTTGAAACTTATTCGTTCGCCAACCGAGAAACATATTAAGAACACGTCGGTTTGTGGGTAGGACAGAGGCCTTAAACGGTCATACTCTTCCTGACCTGCAGTATCCCACAGGTTCAGCTTATATAACTCTAGGGATCCCTCGTCCTCCTGTGAGCTAGAGTACTTGTTGCTATTAGGCTTGGAGGCCGTGTCCGGATATTTCGATTTCTTCTTCAGTGAGATCGTGGTAGAGTAATTGTCAAACACTGTAGGCACGTAGTCGCCAGGAAAACTATTGGTAGTGTACGAGATTAACAAGGAAGTCTTACCCACGGTGCCATCACCGATCGCCACACACTTAATGGACCTCATACTCTTCTAATGCGGTAGGGAAACAGGGCAGATACACTTTTTTCTAAACGGAAGCCCTTGCTGAGTACCTATTGCCTACTGAGACACAAGTGGCAAAATAAAAGAGACTTGTAGTTAAAAAATAAAATCGGACTCTTGCTGTATGATACTGGTAGCAACAGTAACGAAGTGGAAGTGCTAATTTGGGGGGGGGGAGTGGTTGAAGTGAAGTAGAGTGTTAAGTTAAAGCAATAGAGCCCACTAAACGGAAAAACCACTAATCTTGAGTATTTGTACAGTAGCACAATTCTAAATCCACTAAATAAAACTTGATGTTTCCTAGAAAAACAGCTCGAAATGCGAAGCAAGTGTAGTTATCCAAGAAAGGTGCTGGGAGGTGCCCTTTAATAAATTAATCAATAGAAGAAGTGGTACGAATTCGACAGGATTCCCATAACAAAGTGCATACACACACTGTTTCCAACCGAATAGTATATCAGTCGTTCTTAAGATATACGGGCTACTATATACCTCCCATTACACATCCGACAAGTTAGAAAAATGACATTACATTGCATATATATAAATCCATAAGCCATGCGAGATTTTAGCATGGAACTCTCGGCACCTCTTCACAAGACCTAACTACGATATACCACTTGAACTATATCGCTGTATCACCAATTCTTTCTCTCTCTATGCCCTTCCGTCACTGTTACACTATGAACACTCACTAAACGCTTTATTACCCTCTTATTATTAGAATCCGTTAATGCAAACAGGAAAAAGAACTCCTTTTGCAACAGTAAGCATAATTCTATTATGTGGGTGTAGCGCTGCTACCCAAATAAACGTTATCCTGGGCGGTCGCAAACCTTCTGCTACACGTTCTCTGCAAGCTCCAGGTACACCCGGAATAAACGTCCCAATACGGTCCGTCTCTAACAATGGCAGCAGAAGCCCCTAAGCTCCCATTTTTTTGCTCTACTACCGGCGCAGGCTTCGTAAGGACTTGGTGGCTATGCCCGAGAAATGCATCGCTCCTTTGAGCTCCCCCTCTTTACGTTAGCACTTTCCTCCAGGCAATAAAGAGGACCGACGAAGTCGGGCACGCAGCGTGGCCAGCGGATTATTAATATGCGTCTCTGTCCACGGCACGGATTGCTCTCCTCGCATGCACCGGCTCTCGCGAAAATCCCGAGTTGATTGTCCTTCTCCTGCCGGAGCGTTTTTTTATCGGAGCTCCGAGACCGTTGCTTAGCAAACCGTGCAGCCTCCGTGCTGCGCGCGCAGCTTTACACTTACGTGCGTCGCGCAGTCTCAGATATGTGTCGGTGTAACATCCGTACATATTTATGTGTGTGTTTTTTCAACTGGCATATTTTTTTTTGGAACGTATCTCCATTGTCTTGTCTTTTCGCCCGTTCTGTTTATTCAGGTGTTTCCCTTATGGGATCCCTACCGACGCATTCGCCGAAATTTTTCAATGAGCCAATGTATCTCTTCCTCTGGTACTTGAAGTTACAAGCGTACTTACCAGGTTGTGCACTCTTCACTTGGTCCAACTCGAACAGAACCACACACATATATACACAATGGTTGCCTTGATCTCCAAGAAAAGAAAGCTTGTCGCTGACGGTGTCTTCTACGCCGAATTAAACGAATTCTTCACCAGAGAATTGGCCGAAGAAGGTTACTCCGGTGTCGAAGTCCGTGTCACCCCAACCAAGACCGAAGTTATCATCAGAGCTACCAGAACCCAAGAAGTTCTAGGTGAAAATGGTAGAAGAATCAACGAATTGACCCTTTTGGTCCAAAAGAGATTCAAGTACGCTCCAGGCTCCATTGTCTTGTTCGCTGAAAGAGTTCAAGACCGTGGTTTGTCCGCTGTTGCCCAAGCCGAATCCATGAAGTTCAGATTGTTGAACGGTTTGGCTATCAGAAGAGCCGCCTACGGTGTCGTCAGATTCGTTATGGAATCTGGTGCTAAAGGTTGTGAAGTCGTTGTCTCTGGTAAGTTGAGAGCTGCCAGAGCCAAGGCCATGAAGTTCTCTGACGGTTTCTTGATCCACTCCGGTCAACCTGTCAATGACTTCATTGACGTTGCCACCAGACACGTCTTGATGAGACAAGGTGTCTTGGGTATCAAGGTCAAGATCATGAGAGACCCAGCCACCAACACCCGTGGTCCAAAGGCTCTTCCAGATGCTGTCACCATCATCGAACCAAAGGAAGAAGAAAAGATCGAAGCCGCTTCTGTCCAAAACTACAGACCTGTTGCTGAAACTCAAGCTCAAGAGCCAGTTGCTGCTGCTGAATAAATAACTTTTTAAGATAATTCATATAGAGATTACTAAAACTTCATTATTTTACTTGATGTGGGGTTCTTTACATGTATTTACAAGTGATATAAAGGCAATACCGTGGTTGTCTACCATTTGTAGACACCGCCAGTGACACCTCTGATAGGTTGGTCGGCCAATTGCACCCATGGTTTCCTTTTCACGTCTCTCACACTTTCTTCGTACGCTAACCTCTTCTTGGTAATACTCTTACTTCTCAAGATACACCTCACATGGATGTATCTGTGTTTGATGATTCCAATCCTACCACGACCTTTGAAATCCATCCGTTTTTGCCATTGACCATCGCTACCACTCCATATCTGAGCGATGTACAGGTCATTGGGGTCCAACCCTAGCGTTTCACTGTGTTTGATACCTTCTTCCAGTAAAGTGGCCACTTCTCTGGCGATTTTTCTATCGTTAAAATGGCAAGTCGTGATGGCTTTCTTTAAGTCGAGCCCTCTTAATGGTCTCAATACAATGGTGGCTTTCTTGACAGAAGATTTTAATCGGAACGATTTCAGATACACTGAGGGCTCTAAGGCCTCGATCTCTTCCTTCGTCAACTTCAACGTATATTTTTGCTTGTTAGATGGTAATGTGATAATCGTGTTTGGCTTATAAAAACCTCCATTGTGCTTACAGATTTGCTCATAGATTTCTCTCTTTAGAGGAGATAATAAGATCTCTGAGGCAGGTTTCTCTCTGGGCCTCTGTTCTTTAACAAATTCTTGAAAGTTTTTATCATTGCTCAATGTTACAGAATCCTTGTCAACGTCTTCTTCATCTCCTACTATGGCACTCTCGACACGATCTGTAAGATCAGCTTTAGAGGATGTGTCTAATTTCCCAGTGTTATCGGTGGAAGTTAGCTCTCCAAACAGTGAGTTGCCCTCTTTAGAACCATTTGCATTGAACACTAACCGTGAACTGTGAAATAAACTTCGAGGGACGATTATCTTCCTCCACAACGGCGAAGGCCGTTTCAATAGCTGTAAGTTTCTAGGAAACATCATCTATTGAGAGCACAATCAAACTACAATTGGTATAATGGAAATGGGAAGCAATTGGTTAACTTACACGAGCGTTTTCGCAAGCATCAACTATGTACTAGGTGTATAGAGTATACTTCATTTTTTTTTAAAATTTCCCATTTTTTAATGAATATTGGCATTAGAACTACCAACGTATCGAGGTGATTCAAACGATCTTCAAAAAAAAAGATTAAATAAGAATATATGTATATGATATGCATGTGTATGAAGGTAGGGACGCAGGCTGCCTTTTTTAACATTTAGCAAACTGCATCCGCCCACGGTAAAGCATTTTAGGCATTATTATCTTTATAACACTTCTTTAAGAAATCCTTTCGAAGGCTGACTTATTGCCACTGAGTTTAAATCAGTGTTTAAAGTTCCATCATATGTAGAAAAAGAACCTAACGAGTCGTCTGCCGATATATTCGATCTGGTGTCATTTAATTTCCGTTTGCCTGACACATTTCTTCCAAGATCAGTACTTGCCGCTAGAATCGGGCTGGAGTCTGGTGACTTCTCATAGCCGCGCAAAGCAGAATAGTCTGTAGTCTTACTCTTAACCTTCCTCGGTTCTGGGACCATCGGGGCCGTCTTCCCTCTTTTGTCAAAGTCAAACTCATCAATAAATGGGTTTTCTGTGGTCCTTATTTCATTCTTTGTTCTTGCATGGTTAAGCTTTCTCTCGGTACTAATAGGGAACATATCATCCTCTTCGTATTGAGAGTGAGTAGAATTGAGATTAACTTGTTTACGATATCTTCTGGTAAGTAACCATATGAAAGTTACTAAAAGAGCAAGCCCACATACGCTACCCACTACTCCACCGATGACGGCGCCGTGATTCGAGCTCTTGCTGCTCTTTATATGTACGTTAGAATGGTCACCGTTACTTGATACCCATTGTTCATAATATCTGGCGTCTGCAGTTATGGTCGGTTGACCCAAACTGAGCGATGCATCGTTGATCTTAGTCCTTGCAAGGATCTTTGTGGTTGGCAGAGCTGTTAAAAAAGTCGTAGAAGCATCAGTGAATTCATACCATTGCGAATATGCGAAATAAATATTGCTCGAATCCTGAGAAAGTAGTTCAAGGGTTTTTGTAGTTTTCACTGGTGGTAAACTAGACGTAAAGCTTGAGGGTGAGGCGCTGGGTGATGAAGATTCGGTAGCAGTAGTACTCGCTATCGATGAGCTTGACCAAATCAACGAGGAAGTAATATTTGCAGATTGAAGAGTCTCTGTGGGCTCCAAACTGCTTGACCAGGTATCTGAGAATGACAGTAAAGTTGTGCTTGCTACATTACTTCTAGTGTTAAGCATTGAACTGTCATAACTATAGGTATTTGTAGAATTGGATGTAAATTTTGTTCCATCATCAGTGCTTCTAGCATCATGGGACTCTGTTGTCTTTCTGATACTAGAACTTGTTAATAATGCAGAAGTGCTAGTTGAGTGGCTACTATTACTAGATGCAGATGGTGCCGATGACAATGAAGATGCTAATTCTGATACTGGTGTCGAAGTCGATGACCATGACCATGAAGATAACGATGCCGACATAGAGGAAGAAACCCATGAAGTTTCAGACTCTGATGGTGATGGAGGCTTGCTCTTAGACTCGGTAGAACCAATAGTTGTGTTTGAGCTAAACTGCCCTTCAGACTCTACCGGGGTGCTACTTTCGACGACTGGTGTTGCCGATGCTGCGGATGATGACAAAGAAAGAGAGCCAATTGAATTGGAAGATGACTGCCGCGTGTAATAACTTGATATTGTGCTCGTAAATGATGTGCTCGTGGACGTATCAGTCCAGCTTGATGTTGAGGCTTCAGCAGTAGTGGATTCATTTGTATTATGATGTTCAGTGTTTGTATTATATGATTGCGCTGTCCCTAAAGATAACTCTGATGAACTAGATGACGATGCCGAGATAAAAGTTGACGGAGTGGTTGAGATAGTTGAGGATGGTATTGAGGATGAAGTCGAAAATGAAGCTGTTGATAACGTTGTTGAGATACTTGATGATAAGGTTGTTGAGATAATTGAGGATAAATCAGTGGATAATGGTGACTGAGTTGATGTATTTGGAATTGATGATAACTCAGTGGATAATGGTGACTGAGTTGATGTATTTGGAATTGATGATAACTCAGTGGATAATGGTGACTGAGTTGATGTATTTGGAATTGATGATAACTCAGTGGATAATGGTGACTGAGTTGATGTATTTGGAACTGATGATAACTCAGCGGATAATAGTGACTGAGTTGATGTACTTGGACTTGATGTATTTGTACCGATCGATATACTTGGAGTCGTTGAAACGCTGCTAAAACTTTGGGAGTTGGATTCACCTGAATCGGTATTCGAACCCGTGAACGAGGAGCCGAGTGTCGACTGTTCGCTTGTATAGTAACTAGAGCCAGAAGCTATAATAGAATTGCTTACACTTGAAGTCAGCAAAGATGAGGAGACTTCCTCGGATAATGAGCTTGTTTCAGAACGGTAACTTCCGGAAGAATCAGTCACTGGACTTGCAAAACTAGTAGAACCACTATTGCCAAATGCTAAGCTACCATCTTCTGGGGAAGTCTTGTTAGAATCCATTGGACTGGTTATATAAGCTGTTCCTCGTACCTATAACGTTCAGTTATTTTTAGCTACGTTTCCTCGCAAGTAAAATTCTACCTTACAAGTCAACTGAGCAAATGAGATAAGTATATATAGAGTATGAAAGATCCTCTGAAAAGAAATTCCTAGCTATTATAATGCAAATCAACACAACAGCTCGATTAGTATGGCAAAACTCGTATTTTTGCTGCGGGAGATCCGTTTTAGATCGGTCTCAGCTGCAAACGCGCTGCCAAATTTTCCCTTTCTTATCAGGAACGCCATCGCCGTATAGAAAATAGGGCTGCCGTATCTTGAGTTAGGGTATGTAAAACACGTGCTTCACGTGACATTTCCTGTCGCTGTGGACAGTTGCCATCTTGCAAGCAATCGAGACGGTCTGGATGTTGTGGATTGAGAGGGTCTGTACACAGTTGCTTTTGCTTATTTGATCATTTCGGTGTAAGCTCCTGTCGTGTACTCAGAATTTTTTGTGAACATAGGATATAAAAATATATTTTAACGTTTGGTACTGATTATCGAGGTTTCAGCTCTCTGCGATCGTAACTGTCGATGATTAATTCAAATTAAATATTTAAGTTGTTAACTATTCTAATATACAAAATAAAAAGGTTTAATCAAATTTAACTTTCTTACCCTTAGAAGGGACAATGGCCGCAGAGGCTCTTTGAGCTGTGGCCAATGCTACACTACTTTTCAAACGGTTATTGGAAGCCATATAAGCAGGCTTCTTATTAACTTTTCTTGGAGCTATATTTTCTTTCTTTGTAGCTTCTGAGTTCACAGGAACAAAGTCAAATGGTTTTCTATCGTTGTTAGCACCGGGAGCAGATCCCTTAGCAGGTTTCCTCTTCACAATTCTCTTACTTCTATCTTCACCATATTCCATACGAATTGGTCTCATAGCAATCTTTCTGCAACTCTTATCCTTTAAGGCTTTAGTGGCACCTTCTTCACTCTTGAAATCTACAAAGGCAAAACCTTTACATTTCCCACTGTCCTCAAAAGTGGCCATACGAATCTTCACAATTTCGCCGCAATGTTGGAAATGAGACTTTAGTAAGTCATCAGTGGTGTTAAATGATAGGTTACCAACAAATAAAATCCTAGAAGGTGGGTTTTTGGATGCTTGAACTAAATCGTCTTTATCAGGTCTACCTTCAAAATTTTTGGAATTTTTGATCAACAAGTTTCTACCATTCAAATTAGATTCATTCAATTTCAAGACACTTTCCAGTTGTTCTTTATTTTTGAAATCAATATAACAGAACCCTTTGTTTTTCATTTGCTTACCATCGTTGCTTGCTAAGGGCAACTTGAATTTCAAAATGTCTTGTTCACCATTTATTCTTGACAGTTCTTCTTCTAAATCCTTAGTCTTTAATACCAAGTATCTCATTATGTCATCCTTCGTGGTGTCAAATGCTAAGTTTCCAACCCACACACCAAACGTCTCTTTTTTGCCATCCTCTGAATCATCACCAGCCTCAGACTTCTTCTTGGGTTTACCTTCCTTCAATTCTTTGTGGTATTCCTCAACAGAAGATGGATCAAGGTTATACTTAGCGTTCAGTTCCTCTAAAGTAATCTTACCCCTTCTTAGTAAACGCTTCTGTTTCTTTGAAAGAGGCACAGAGCTTTTCAAATCAATCTCAATCTCATCCTCGGCTTTTCTCTTCTTGGTAGTATCAACTAATGCCTTTTCCACATCAAACTTACCAGCTTCTTCCACTTTTTCCACCTTTTCAGTATCTGTCATTCTCAATCACGTCTCAATAGCACCAGCAGTATCTGTGAGTACAAATATTAAAGAGTACTTACTCTTAATTAGTCCAAAGTCATCTCATCGCATCATCTACGCTTTTAAATTTTTTTTTGAATTGAAATTTTTCACTTCTTACAAAGCGATGAGGGCAAAAACCCATAAAAAATGGATTACACGCTGAGCTTCTTGTATTGTAGATACGAACTCCCACGATAAAAATTCCAGCTCGAATAGATAAGCTTAAGAGCTTTTTCTTACCGTATTTGCAAGCACTTAAATTTTTACGCAGACATTTTTTTACACTATAGATTTACAAATATATTAAATAGATATTATAACGAAGAACAATTACGGCTCGGGTAATCCTTTAAGCAACATATGACACACAGATCAATCTATTGATCGCTAGCCAATTACGAGAGAACACTCTTAGTCCTCTTTTTGAACCAATGAAGGAAACCTTTGCTCTGCTTTGGTTGAGTGGAGCTCTCTTTAGAATGGCGCGCAGTTTTGGAAGAGGAGTGCCCTGACTTGTGAGTGTGGTTTTTAGAAGACGTATGGTGCGATTTATGTTCATGATCCTTGTGGTGTATATCATCCTTGACTTCCTTTGAGATTTTATTGGCACCATCTGTCACATGCTTACCTGCATTGCCGACAGCATCAACCGTATGCTTCGTGACATTCAATGTAGCATCAATAATAGGTCCTGATACTTTAGCCGTCGCGTTTGTGGATTTACCACCTGCGTCTGTTATGTTGGCTCCCGCAGTAGAAGAATCTGCAGTAAGTTCGTCTTTCTTTGCATCCGATTTCACCTTCGTCTTACTCTTAGCATCCTTGTCAGCGACGTCCACTGTTGGTACACTAGATGTATGCAATGTTGGCTCATCAGTTTTGGTCTTAGTAGTGTCTTTACCCACTTCGGACCCATCTTTGGCGGGGGTCATTGAGTCTTTAACTAAATTATCCATCCTGTTAGAGCTATCAACTTTCTTGAACTGCACATCATCCAATGGTGGAATATCATTTGATTTCATCACTTTTAGTTTCTCACCGTTTAAATGATCTGGAATACTCTGTACTTCGAAAAATCTTTCTCCGCTTGAAGAATCGTCAACATTAGGAGTTTGTTTAGCTGGAGTAGTTGTCGAAGTAACAGGTTTAGCAGTGCCAGATGCACTCACGGGAGTACCAGGGGCAAACTCTTCAAGTCTAGAAGAAATAACTTGATCGTTTTCATCCAATTCAAATATCTCTTGAGAAATCAATTCTCTTTCCCCAGTCTTCTTATTAACTCTGATTCTCTTCTTGATTTTTAATTTTCTCTTCTTAGCATGGTCGGTATGTTCATGTTCATGGTCATGATCATGTTCATGGCCCGTAGATCTCGCGATTGGTTCGGTTTCTTTATTTTTTATCATGTTATCATCATGTACAGTTTTCATCATTGTGTCGGTTTCAGTATTCTTCCACATTGTGTCTCCACCGGTGTTTCTAATCATGTTGTCATCATCTGCCACAGTTTTCATCATGGTGTCACTCTCAGTGGTTTTCCACATAGAATCCCCACCCGTAGCGTGAACACTGTGATCACTTTCGTGGGCTACAGCATTAGATGCAGGGTCTAAGGTCTTTGCATCCACAGTTACCTCTTTATTTAAACCACTCGATGGTGTTTCATTCACATGTGGGCTGCTAGTTCTAGATGTAGATACCTTGGGTACAAGATTTGTAGATGATGAAATAGTAGGCAAATTCTCTGTAGATTCAAACTTTTCCTCACCAAAACCTGGGCGGTCAGAAGCCTCATTGAAAGGTAAGAATTTACTCTTCATCACAGAAGGTTCAACACCACCAGTGGATTTAGACATGGCAATATTGGCAACAGCAGCTGCACCAGCACCAGCAGCTACTCCGGCAGCCAAAGCTTTATTCGGCTGGGCTTTAGGTTTGTCTTCGTAAGTCATAGGGTCTTCAGTGTCGTTGAAGGCAGTGTCTGGAACATCTTTAGAGATGTGTCCCATATTAGAGTTTTCTGATGCTGTCACATCCCTAGGTACATCTTCATACACCATTGGATCTTCAGTGTCGTTGAAGGCAGTGTCTGGAACATCTTTAGAGATGTGTCCCATGTTAGAGTTGCCTGCTGAACTTCTCGTGCCTTCAGCTGCAGGCTCCTTTTCAGTCATAGGTACCTGCGAGTCGTTGAAAGCTGCGTCTGGAACATCTTTAGAAATTTGGCTCAAGCTAGTGCTACTGACAGAGTTTGAATTGTGGCCAAACCCTATAGCTTCTTTAACCGTTTGGTCATGTTCCTTACGGACATTTTCTAAATTGTCAGATGCGTCAGCGAATCCGCTATCAACATGCCTGCTTCCAATGTCTGGTTGTGAGGCTGATGAACGCTTCATGTTTCCCTTATCAGCTTTTAAAGTTTCCGAGCTAGGGGAGTGCATTGAATTAGCAGCATCAGAAACGTGTCCCAGTACGCTTGATGACATTCTTGCAATTGATTGATTGATTGAATCGAATCCTTTCCCTAGGTCATTCTTACCTCCTTCTTTATACGAACTTAATGAAGCAGACGAAGTTGACTTCTTATGAGGTACTGAGTCCACAGATTTGTCAGAGCCAGGAGTGAACATGTGTGTGACACCAGTAACAGCACCCGTAATACCACCAACAACACTGGATACGTAGTTACTGCTAGTGTTTTCATGGTGAGCTGAATGTTCCTTCGTTTTCGAAGCATCGTGATGCACTTTGTTATTGGCTGTCACGGAGTCCACTTTCAGATCAGGCAAGTTAGCGGATTTTTCCTTGAATTCATCAACACCTGGTAAAACCAAGTCTTGAGGAATATCGTAGCGGTCTGTGATTGCAGATAAGGAATGTGACGTGACGTACGCGGAAACATCCTCTGGAACTTTGAAGTTGCTTGGAACGTGACCGGTTCCTTTGTTCCCAGCAACGTACAGATACAAGGCAAGGACAATTTCAGGGACGCTATCTGAGGTCCCATGAATAGAGACGGCCTTCAATTGGGTCACTTCACTCTTTCTGTCCAAAAACAACGAAGCCAAGTTTTCTGGCAAGACAAAACTGTGCATATCCTTCACGGACAAGTAATTATTCTCCAGGTTCCTGTTGTCCAATTCGGTCTTATACCGTCCATCCAATTGCCATTGACCATCAACAATGAATTTAAAGTGAACTTTCTCTTCCTCAGACGTGTAAGGGAACAGCAAAGTCTTTTGGAATTTCCCATGAAACGGGTTCTTATACATCTCAGTAGACCCAGACCAGTCATCAAAAGCACCAGTCAATTTCACAGAGTGAGGGCCAGCAGGCCACTCAAACGTATAGTAGTACAACTTGATACCCATCCTTTGTTTTACTCTCTTTGCAGCAAAGAATCTTACTACTTCCAGTTAAAAACGACGATAACAGAAAAAAGAAGGATAGTATGTTTCAATACCTTTTTCTCTTGCTTAACAGGGGGGGAGGGAGTAGTCAAAATATTAAAATCACCAAGTGTTCGCTGTTAAACTAACACGAAGTCTCTTTACAAAAGTTACAACAAGACAAGATTAAAAAAAGAGTGATTGCAAGAAAGCAACTGGCTTTCCGCTATTATACCACCAGCAATCCCTATACTTTAAATGTGAAGCTCTTATAAAAACAGATTTGCTTGGCTGTGTTTGCAAGCTATGTGGTGATAAAAACACGGGTTCACATGCATGTAACCCACGTAGAAACTTCTGAGAGGCTTTAGGGCCAAGACGAGCTGTTAGCCTGTGTATTTGATAGGCTGTTTTACTGCGCAGGGATGGACCGCTAATTTCGTACCAATTAGTATACCAAAAAATGTTTTTCTTGCCTTGCAAGTCGGAAGGGGCGTGCCAGATATGCTTTACGGGGGTGTGGGAGGGTATCCTCCGATACCTGTGTACAGAAAACGTTGCAAGGGTGAAGAAAGTACTGTGGATGAGTTGGTCTACAATGCCGTAAATCTGTTTTTTTTTCTTTTTTTTTTTTTTTTTTTTTTTTGGTTTTTTATTTTTTGCGGGAAGGACAGGCAAGCATAAATGGGAAACATTGACACTTCAACTGGGCATAGAACCATTTAGTGAACCTATTATAGCCTGCTACATTTCAGGCCTGTTTAGATAACAGTTTCTATAATATGTAAGCGATTCTAAAAATATTTTGACCCGTAAATTGATGTTCCAGCAACGTTGTATCAGTTGCCATGGTTTTTTAAAGCGTCTTGTAAAGTTAGTTCTACTTGCTGAACAAGATCCGATTCAGTAGCTAGGCTTTCATTTGTTGCCGGTGGTATGATGTTCGATAAAGTGTTGTATTTTTCCCTTAAACGTATGGTTCTTGCATGATCTTGGGCCGTGGTTGAAGGTTGCAATGCTGGGAACATACTGGGCAGCTTGTTGATCAAGTCCCATTTCTTGCCTAAAATCACATTGTTGGTCTCAGCCATGTCATAAAGGTATAGGTATGGTGCTACGACAGACTGGTCGATATGCGATTTGGTGGATCCAATAGGGCGTGTTTCCAACTTATGGAAAAAAGCGTTGCATTTCGGGTAATCCCAAATCTTTAATTCCTTGTCCAGAGCTAGCCGTATAATCGGGTCAATGGTCCGAGTCGATGATACCACTACCAAATCGACGTTGTCTGGATCCCAAAAGGGTAAAACTACAGCGCCAGCGACTTGGAACCGTTTCATCAGCCCCTTCCCTGTTATCACCGAGTTCCTGTCCCTGTCAGTAGTGTGGAAGTACACTTTGTATCGCTTCAATCTCTTTGTCCAGTCATCTTTCCAATCCAGCCATTCTTCCAAGGCCTCGTCCGCAACGGACACGGATCCCTCTAAGGACACAGACTTATTAAAAGATCGGGCCTCTAACATGAAAGCTAGAATCTCATCATGCATTGGACCCTTCAAGAGCAGAGACAAAAGCTTTTCAAGTCGTCCTTTGCAGTTTGTAACCGTACAACTCTTTAAATGCTAATAACGATTTTTTCAACTTCAGAGCCAATAGTCCATACGGGTACGATTTCCCGGCTATTAAGAACAACAGCAAGTCGCTATCAGGCACTTGTGCGACACAGGCGTGCAACTCCTCGATCTCGTAAGTGTAGATCCGGGTCTCGTACGCGGTCCCTTCTAGGGACCAAGAGTACCGATAACAGCCGGCACTCTCTTGTTCACCGACATCGGTTTCGTCCTCGACCCATTTGTCGACTGTCAACATACTCATCATCTTCAGATTGTTCTTGTTAATAGTAGCTTGGTTTGCCGACTCTGACATCGCGTATGATATCATCGCACCGTTATCCTTCGCCGCTAGCAACGCAGCTTCTAATGGCGACGAAGATAGGTTAAGGGATTCAGCTTTCGCCGGTTGCAACGTCTCGTGCAATAAACCAGACAAGTTCTTCGCGTGAATCATATTGCAACGCTAGATGTGTGTCTTACTTGGCAAAAGGGACGGTTGGAAGCCGTGAAGAACCCGTCGAGACCTTCTTATCGACTGTGCTATTCCGCCTAAACTCAAGCCCTATCTGATAGCCCTACTTCCAAGCCCTACCCGAAAAAGACCTAAGCAGCGGCCCTATCGCACTATCACGTGATCAAGGTGCGAGGTTTTCCCCCTTTCGACAGACGCGTGCCCAAAACAACGCGTGCCTTCACAAAAACAAAGCCGTGTTCGCGGTTGCTCTAGGTAAACAAAGTCATCTGACGCACAGGTGCCGGATCCGGTCAAGTGGTTGGTCCGCGTGGTCCGTTCTGAGTAAATTTCCCCTTTCGGCTCTGTCAAGCACGCAGCGTACGGCCCAAAGTAGTTGCATGCTCGAGACAAGAAACAAGCTGTGATCCTGGAAGTCTGTGCAAGAAAGCTTACGCCTGTAATGGCAGCTCTGCAGAGCTGCCAGGAATGAGTGAAAATTTTCATTGTCTTCTCGCGGAGGATTGTTTGATGTGATCTGGTTTCTTATAAATTGTTTTGAAAACCAAACACTTGGAAAAATTAAATAAATACGCCTTGTTCACAGCAACTTTCCTTAGCTCTTGCACACCATACTTCGATCATCTAGTCCCTCGCTAGCTATTTGTATTGACAATCCAGTGGCAATTCATCATGCAAATCAAATTCGCTTTACCAGTCGTTACACTATTTGCTACTGCTCTAGCAGGTATGTAGATTATCCTCTCCGTGACCATGTGGTGGACACAGTGCTGGCACACCGCCATGGTGTGGTACAACATTTCGTTGGGCTCGTTCAAGCAACTCTTCCCTTCCAACTGACTCTCTAGGTTATCAGCCTCCTATACGTGGCTGGTAGTCAGGTGATCTGGCTGCGTTGCTTTTTTTCAGCGCTCGAGCAGCGAAATTTCGCACACGTGCACCTGTTACATAACCGATCTGTGTGCCCCTCCTATGGTTTCTTTTTTTTTTAACTGACCCTCCAAGCAGCTTTACTAACAAGGATTGAATGCTGAGCCTACGGCTCGCATTGCTTATTTCATTTTCAGCTTCGTCGACTACTTCTTCGAACTCTACCAGCAGCAGTATTCCAGTCGCTTCCGGCTGTAGTTTTTCTAGCGTGGTCACTGCTACCTCCCAGGCCGACTTGGACAAGTTTGCCGGATGCCAAAAATTGGTCGGTAACTTGACCATCACCGGTGACTTGGGTAGCGCTGCGCTAGCCAACGTCCAAGAATTAGACGGGTCCTTGAACATCTTCAATGCTTCGGATCTAACCACTTTCTCTGCTGACTCATTAAAAACTATTTCCGGTTCTTTGAGTTTGCAAGAGTTGTTTGTTTTGGAAAGTGCTTCTTTCGGCTCCTTGGAAGAAGTTGAAACTATTAACATGGTCACTCTACCAGCTTTGAGCACTTTCAACTCCAAATTACAAACCGCTAACAACATTTTGATCTCTGACACGTCTTTGGAATCCGTCGATGGGTTCTCCACTTTGAAGACGGTTGCTGTCCTAAACATCAACAACAACAAATACTTGACCTCCTTTGACTCTCAATTACAAACTGTCTCTGATTCTTTGCAATTTTCCTTCAACGGTGACCAATCTCATGTTGCTTTCGACGACTTGATCTGGGCTAACAACATCACTTTGAGAGATGTCCAAGCTGCTTCTTTCAAGAAATTGCAAGCTGTCAACGCCTCTCTAGGTTTCATCAACAACACTATGAGCAATTTAACTTTGACCCAATTGACTAAAGTTGGTCAAACTTTGACTTTTGTCTCCAACGATGATTTGGAATCTATCAACTGTAGCAACTTGACCGACATTGGTGGTGGTTTTGTCATTGCTAACAACACTGAGTTGTCCAGCATTGGTGGCTTCAGCAAGTTGGCTACCGTTGGCGGTGCTTTAGTTGCCACTGGTAACTTCTCCGACTTCGATGTGTCTTCTTTGAAGTCCGTTAGAGGTGGTGCTCAAATTGAGTCCTCTTCTTCGAACTTCTCCTGTAACGCCTTGAAGAAATTGCAACAAAAGGGTGCCATCCAAGGTGACTCCTTTGTTTGTAAGAACGGTGCCAAGTCGTCTTCCTCCTCTTCTTCCTCGTCTTCCTCTGCTTCTTCTTCCAGATCCAGCTCTGCTAGCTCCAGCTCTGCCCGTTCTAGCTCCGCTGAATCCTCCACTTCCTCTGCTTCTTCCAGTGCCAAGACAAAGAAATCTAAGGGTGCTGCTGTCGCTGAAGTGGCTCCATCTTCATTGTTTGGTGTGTTCGCCGCTGTGGCCGTCGCTTTACTATAATTTTAAACCACAAGAATCAATGCATAATTAAGGTCTAATTTTAAGTCTGATATCGATCTCTCCAGCTGTATCTCTGATCTAATGTTTACTAATTACCAAAAAGAAGGTTTGATGTCCTAGATTCAAAATTACCTCACATGTTATATGTTTTTTTGCTTTAATAGTTGGCATTACCTATGCTGACTTTTTTACTACGTTTAAAATTAGATCTTATTCACACAATACCTCATTTATCAGGGCTGAAACCATCTTCATTCGCAAATATCGAGCTATATTTGAATTCCTTTTGGTGTTTTTAAACGGATCAATGCATACTATATATGCACCGCATTGATCAATTCAAAATATGGCGACATTACTATAGCCGTACTTTTTTTTTGTACTTTCAGTCTAAAGTTTCCAACATTTTTTGTTTTTGATGGATTCCCACGTTTTAATTTTTCTCTTCAATGAAATGTTTCCTAATTGACCACAACTCTTGAACGTTTAGTTACGATATATATTTGCTTATACATTTTTTGATACACTTTGAATGTGTGTCAAAATATATATTAAAGTCTTTTGTTCGGTTGACAGTTTCCAAAGTGACATTTATGCACTACGATAAAAGCGCTACTACTGAATACGTTCTTGGTCCTAAAATGTTAAATTGTATTTACTCTAAACTGTGTCGCAAAGATTTATAATATACACATATGTAAGTATAAGTAATGTTCGAATGTTAATAGTCGAGTGAACAATCATTTCTGTTGTTCTCTTCTTAATCTCATCTTCTCGGCAAAAGTCAACTTCTTAGGAGCATCAGCGGCACCAGCAGCTGGGGCAGCAGGAGTTGCGGCTGGGGCTGGTGCAGCAGCTGGTGTTGCTTTATTCTTAGCAGCCAACTTAGCTTCCACAGCAGCTTCCATCTCTCTTTGTCTACGAGCGACAGCATCCAAGTCAGGTTGTCTGTGTGCGACCACTGCAGGTTGAGCAACAGGGATACGGGTAGTAGAGACTTTGCTGGCAGATTTTCTTTCAAGTTCAGCTTCCACCTCTCTCTGTTTACGTAGGATTTCTTCTTCCTTTTGAGCACGGATCTTCCTTTCTTCAAATGCAACTTCTTGTCTACGTTTGGCCACCGCCTCTTCAAAACGTTTTTGACGAATCTCGTCAATTCTTGCCTTCTTGGCAGCTTCTAACTTGGCCTGGTTCTCTCTTTGTATATTACCAAACTCTTCTTCATGTGCAGCCAACAGACGTTCCTTCAAATTCCTAAAGTCATCAAAGACAGCAGATACTTGCTTGCGCTCTTCAAGGATTTGTTCGTGTTGCTTCTTAGCAGCTTCAATGGCTTTAACCTTGTTGGCTTCATAAGCAGCAAAGTCTTTCTCTTTGGCTAAATCGGCCTCCTTCAATAACAAAGGCAACTCAGTCTTTCTCATAGCTCTTTCGGTGTGGTCAAGCTTTTTCAAAGCAAAATTCATCTTTTCTTCCAATTCAGCCTTGTTCTTTGATAATTGCGAAACAATCTTGGAACGAACATCTTGAATTTCTAATTTATCAGCTTCTTCAGGATCAATGTAAACGTGACCTTTAGCGTTGGCTTCTGAAATAAGCTTCTGAGTGACACTAGCTTTCAAAGCTTCTAGTTCACGTTTCTTCTTTTCGACCAAACGACGACGTGTTTCGTCAGCTAATCTAGCCTCAATAGCAGCTCTTTCCTCGGCCATCTTCTGTTGTCTGATTTCAGAGTTCTTTTCAGCATTCATAGCAGCATCTTCCATGTATCTTTGCTTTTGCTCATGGTGTTTCTTAGCACGTTCTTCAGCGATTCTCTTCGTGTTCTCGATGGCACTCTTGGTACTATCAATCAAATTTTCACGAGCCAACTTGATTTTTTCCATGTAACTTAAGTTAGCAAAAGTTTCAGACTCATTCAGGGAGATCTTCAATTCGTTCAATTTGTTACGAATGTACGAGTTACGTGTCACGATCACTTCTGGTTCATTGCCGTCTTCGTTGGGTTTTTCTTCACCATCAGTAGTTTGCAAATCATTTTCAACTTCGTTGATGTCATTGTCATCTTCTTCAGCATCTTCATCTACGGCATCTTCCTCTTCCTCTTCACCCTCTGCACCGGTGGCAGCAGCTTGGGCCATAGCCTCAAATGGATCCCGGACAAAGATAACAGTGTTCGAAACCTGGTCAATGTGGAAAGAGACGTAGTCCTCTACAGCTGCTTGTAAAAAAGCCTTTTCAGCATCCCAGTAAGATAATTCAAAAGGTGCTGGCAAAAAGGCAGATGCGTATAAATCATCGATGTTCATAGAAGAATTCTTGGAGGCGTCGACAAAAATCTTTCTCACAATAACATCTCTTAAAGGTTTAACATACTTTTCGAAGTATGGTTTGGAAACTAATTTAGGTAGAATGTTGGCAAGTTCCTTTTTAATGTTTTGGCCATCAAAGTTTTCCTCGATCAATGCGTATAGGTCCTTCAATTCTTGGTCCACATTTTCATAAAGTTCATCTTTCAACAGTTCATCGATAATATCAGCTCTGATTGGCTTAGCCTCGAGCTCTAATAATCTGTATAATCTTAACTGTGGATCATAACCGACGTTTGGAAGATAGTCCAATTTAATGGACATAGCAGCCAAGAAGGTCTCCGAGGCATATCTTTGGTATTGCTCTTTTGTGGCTCTTGGATTGGTCTTGTACAACTCGTAAAACTTCATGTAAGCGACGGTGTGTAGTAAGTAATCCCCAGACACTAGAAATACTTTAGTCAAATTCAAGTAGTAATTAGCCAAAGTAGAGGCCTTGGGCTTCGTCTTAGACATCTTCATCAAATGGAAGACATCTTCGACGGCTCTGAAGGCTTCATGCCACAATTCTAACTTAACTGAGACATTCACCAATTGGAAACGTTGTTCCAAATAACGTTGTAAAGTTTCAGAGTCACTCAAATCCACAATGTTGGTACCATTCTTGCTCTGTTGGTAGTTAGCAGCGTCCAAATGTTGACGCAACATATCAGCTAATCTTCTGAATTCATTCTTACGGTTATGTTTCAAACAGAATTGCATGACTCTGTTAACAACACCAGAGTAAGTAATCTCCAATTGTGAGTTGTTTCTCAATAGGTCAAGAACGGCACGGTACGATTCCCAAGTGAATCTCATCCATGACGTCAGAGCCTCGTCGTTGAACCCACCAATCGATTGGTCCTCTTCATAAACAGAAATCAATAAGTTTACTGGAGTAACACCACCTTCTAAGTCCTCTTCGTCATTGTCCTTTTCATCCTCTTTGGCTTGTTCTCCAGCCATCTTAGCCTCCACGATATCGATGAACTTACGTGCCACAGCACCAACGGAAATTAAACCTTCTGGAGAACCTTGCACTAATTTCTTATATTGGTGTAAACCATCTTTGATTAATCTGCCTTTTCTCAAATCAACACCAATTTCGAAGAACTTAAACACAATTGGTTCAATGTTTGCTGGAACAGCAAAACGGATCCTTCTGGAAGTTATGAAATCGTATAAAGATTGTAAAGCAGCTTGCTTCTCACCCACTGAAATAAGCTCATCGGCCCTTTTCAACGCGTTTTCTGGGCGGAGAGCTGGAGGAGGATTTCTGCGGTACATGTTGTATTACACTGAAACAATTCTTACAGAGTCTAAAGCCTAGTTTCAATGGAAAAGAGCTATCTTCCTACAGAGTATATGGTTAAATAGATCGAGTGGAACTTCGCCAGGTGAAAAATTTTACGATGAAAAATCCATCGGGAAGCGGTGTTACCCGCATTGTAATTTTGTATGGGATTCCATGGATTCCAGTGCTTCCAGTGCTCCGCGTGGCCAAGACCGCGCCTGGTCAGTGAGTTGGACGGTTCTTGTGGTTGTTAGAGTCTCTAAAAGGCTTCTGCCGTTTTTCCGGTGTGTTTTACACAGATTGACTCATCAATTCGATGATTTCGTTTACTGGGTCATCGTCATGTCTGGCGGTCTCGATGTTCGTTAGCACTCTTTTGATGCCCACATTTAATGGGACTCGTGACTGTGCCAATTGATTGATGACCTGCACTCTTTGTTCGTCTTGTAAGAATGCTGTCTCCATCATGACATTGTTCAGTTCGTCCAAGTTAGTCATGTTTGGCACGGCTATCTCATTATCGAAACAACTTAGTATATCCATTTGTTGTAAGACTGAGTATGCAGATGTGGTGGTCATGATTAACAAACGACGGCCTTCGGGTGGCTTGTGTTTCAAAGCCACTTTTAAAACTTGTAAGATATTGTTAGAGAATCTTGGACCGATTGGGACCCAGTCGACTAACGTTTCTATGGAGTCAATCACTAAGATGTTTAGTGGAGATTTGTAAGCGTCTCTGAAAGTGTTGTCTATGTACGCAATCTTGGCCGTCTCCGACATCCCTGAAATCTCATTTGGTGCAATCAGTCTCACAAATGGGAACTCAGATTTCAATGCAATTGCAGCAGCAAGTGCGGTCTTACCAGAGCCAGAAGGTCCATGGATCAGTAAAGACACCAGTCTTGATTTTTCACTTTGACGGACTTGGCGCACATATCTGTCTCCATTTTTCAAAATCGAATTGACACGGTCTGAGTATAAGATCATCCCACCCTCAACACATGTCTTCAAATCCTCCTCACTAACACCAAACGCTGGTACAACTTCACTCAATGCATTCATGAAATCCTCTCTTGTGACTTTCAACTTGGCTACATCCTTTTGGTTCAGTTTCGTTTGGCCCTTCCCGATATTAACAGTCTTATTGATGGCAAAAGAACTGGCACTTTTGACCAGCCCTTCAATCTCAGCACCAGAAAAGTTCTTGGTCAAGGCAGCTAACTCTGCTAGATTAACGTCTGGGGCCATCATATTATTTTCTCTCATTTTCTTGGTCTGGATTTCGAAAATTTGGACCCTACCGTGTTCGTCAGGTAAATGAATCTCGACTTGAACTTCAAATCTACCGGGACGTAATAACGCACTATCTATCAAATCCTTACGGTTGGTCATACCAATAACCAAGATATTATTTAACTGGTCAACACCATCCATTTTGGCCAACAATTGATTGACCACGTTGTCACCAACACCGGTACCATCACCTCTTGACCCTCTTTGCTTGAACACAGAGTCTAATTCATCAAAAATGATAATATGTAACGAAGAGTCCTCACCCTTCTGTCTGTATTCTGTCTCCGCATCTTTGAATAAGTTACGAATATTTTCCTCAGAGGAACCAACGTATTTACTCAGGATCTCAGGACCATTAACAATTTTGGGCTCCTTGGCATTAAGCATCTTACCAATCTTTCTTGCAATTAAAGTCTTACCGGTACCAGGTGGGCCATGAAGTAAAAGACCCTTCACATGCGATATACCTAGTCTTTCAATGACTGCAGCAGGGAAGATTCTACTGGCGAAGGCTCTTCTGAAGATCTTGGTGAATTCTTTATCTAACCCACCGACTCCCAAATCTTCAAATTTAAAATCGGCCCTGATAACTGCATCAGAACGAGGTCTCAGAGAGTTTCCAGCCTTCAAATTAACCAATCCATCTCTACCTTTAAAAAAATTGATTTGTGTCTGCTTCGTTAGGATTGCCTTTGCTTCTATCCCTGTAGAGATCGGGCCATTGCCCTCCACATCACCTAGATCAATGGCTTGAATGTTTCTCACTTTCATATCGAAGAAATTACCCTTGAAGTCCATGATCAAATATTGAGTTGGGGAGAAAATTTGAGACTCGTAGTTTTTGATGAATTGCGCAGCCAATTCATCCTGGTCAAATGGTGTGCTCACTGCTTTGCCTCTGGATCTGAAGGATATCTCGACATCCAGAGAGCCTAGATATGCTTGTTTTCCCGAGTACTTAAACAAATCAAACGCAGCAACTTGAACTTCCTGATTTAGGGACCATCCACCCCAGGTACGTTGGTTCCCATTGAACCCAATGGTGCCAGGAGGGATTTCATTGGAATGTTTTGTCGTGAAAACAAAAAGGTTGTCAACAATAACGTAGATGTTGTTGGGAAAATCCTTCGAGGAAACAGCAGCAACATTAGCTAACGCAAAAGCATTGTTAGGACAGTTTACAACACCTAAATGACGCTGTCTTTGGTCGACGTTAGTCATATCAGTAGAGGGGGCGTGTGGATGCGTAAGTCCTGGTTTGCCAAAAGTTGGCAATTTAAACATATCCATGACCAATTCTCAACTTCAGTATGTAATTACAGTTCGCCTGTATCGCTTCTAATGCGCAAGTATATAGCAGTCGCTGGCTAAAGAGTAGTTACTGTGGGCTGAACATTAGTGGATAACTGGCATGTTAGTTTTTCATGCTTTTTAACGAATTACAGTACAAGCCCACCTTCCACAGTGAGCCGATACCTCAACAAGAGTTATTGTTTAAGAAGGCGTGAGGCTAGGCTCTGGAGATTAGCTCAATTGGGATATCAACAGTGCTGAAGGTATGACCGGGGAGTCAATGCATTTTTATATATACGTTTTCAGCTTCTATATTCGTCGTATACATTTCAGATTCCGTGATGCTAAGAGAGGAGTGTACCCTCTTTACCTCTGAATCTCTGGTTTCAGTCGTTCTGTGAGAAGCTTAGGTTAAATGACGGAGATGCAATATTGGAGTTTTCTAAATTGTCAAGGAAATTAGGAGTATCTGCTGGTTTGAGAGGGGAAGTTTTAGTATTTATGCTTCCAAAATCCAAAGAATCCTCAAGTTCCGTGCCCAGAAAATTACCAGTGACCGATCCGTTGGCCACAGGGGTCTCTTCTTTTCCCTCTTCTTCTTCTTCCTCTTCTTCTTCTTCAGGAAGTAAAAAAGCATCTGCCAAAGGTTTCTTCTTATACTGGGTGCTGAGCTTCCCTGTAGGCGGCAATCTTAGTTTCGAGCCTGTCTTTGTTTTCAAAACCATACTCTCATCTTCTAATATAATGTAAGACCCAGAATTGACCTCACTTTCATCGGCTCTTATATCCGGTGAAACACCTTTAGGAGGTTTCAAACTGTAATTTTTAGACCTTTCTTGAGCTTTCTTTAATAATGGCATCAAAGTTGGCCAAAACCTGCCAGCGTCAAGGGATTCCTGGGTGATCTTACTGTAGACTACACCTTCAATTTCTTCAGTCTGTACTTTTTTCTCCTGTATCTGTGCTTCATCCTCAGATTGTTGTAATTTTGAGGTCAGCAATTGTAAAGGTACTGAAGAGCTTAGGATTCCAAACTCTTTCTCTAAGCCCAGCTCTTTAAACCCGAAGAAATCCTCTCCGGTAAGCTCTGAAGCATAGTTACCAGTCATGAAATTCTCACTTTCATCTTCAAAGTTCCTTTCAGAAATCTCTTTTAAAGTGGGTCTTAAAAGATTCTTCAAGAAATTCTCCAGCTTGGCCTTCACTTCTGATAATTTCTTTGTCTTCTTAACGAACTCAGAATGCATATAAGTATAAAGGTCATCTGGCCTGTCAATACCGTTCTCAAGAAGAGTCATTTGTAGTAACGCGTTATGGGTTACTTTGTTTAAAGAGTTGGATTCTTGGTGTAGCTTCATTGATTTGATAAGATTCGACATGTATTCACCGGCTATGTCAGTTAGGATAGCGATTGCAGAAGGTTGAGTGGTTTCAAACCCATTGCTCATCGATATCTTCGAGACGTTTTTGTGCATGATACTCCAGATTAGTTTCCCGTAGCTCTTATGGGCGTGTGTGTCCAGCTGAGATACAGGGTCCACGTCAATGGAGTCGTCGATCTTCAGATATTTGTAGTGGTGAGTATCTAAAAGATGGTTTGGGTTCGTGGATTTTTTGCTGGCTAGGTATTGTGAAGTTTGCAGCAATCTGATTAGAGATATTTTATGGCAAAGGTGTCTGATTTCCTGGATAAGCTCAATATTTTTGTTCATCTTGGGTGTCAAACCTTTATCTTTGTTTTGCAAATAGCTGCTACGGATTTGTTCTCCGCTTTCTAATAAGGATGTCACATACTTGCTCTCCATTATATCCAAAGCCTCACTATTTACACCTTCGTAAGACAACTCTGGAACATAGTTGGTGGAATCGTATTCTTGTAGCAACATAACGTTGTCTATATCTATGCTTAAGAAGTCATTGTCTGCATTGGTAGGGAATTCAGAGTTTTGCACAGACTGTTCTTCCACTTGATCGGTTTCTTCTATTTTAACTGCAGTTCCAAACCCGTTTTTCATTACAGCATCTTGTCCCTTCTTTTCACTATCATTTTCAGAATCCTTTTGGTCCACATATTCCTTAAAGAGCTGTTCGAAGGGTTTCATTTTTTGAGAATTTTTCAATAGTGCGTCAGCTGTTTTATTGATCTTCCCATCTTTAAAGTAATTCTTTCTCTTCATGCAAATTTCAGCTCTGACTTTCGAAGTTAAAGACTTCCATATAGATATTTCTACGTCGTCGCTGTCATCATCTTTCTCAATCAAAAATTGGTCAGGCTCAGTGTGTTCATCTTCCTCATCTTCTTCGTCGTCATCTTCGTCTTCTTCATCTTCTTCTTTTTCACCCTCGACGTCGTCGTTATTATCTTCATCTACAGGGTTTTCAATCTCTTCAGCATTGGGCTCTTGCTTCTTTGAAGCCTGTGGAACTTCTTCTTGAACACCTTCTTTCGTCTTCGATTCAGCGGATGAATCAGTCTCTTCGGTTTTTAGATCTGTTTTAGTATCTATAATTTGTTCAGGCGATTTTGAATTTTCTGCAGCACCTATGTTAACTTCCTGGGATTCAGGATCATGTCCTTCTGTTGTGCTTTTTTGCAAGTCCTTCTGGTTATCCGCATTCACATCGATATCCATGTTTACTTCCTCCTTGTTTGAATCCATTTCTTGGTCCTTTCCGTCGTTCTTTTCAATGTTGTTATCAAATTTCTCTGTTGCAGAATCTCCTTGTAGCTCATCTTCATGTTCGGTGTCAGCTTCCTTTGTATCACCGCTATCTGTATCTTTCACTTGCATAGGTTTATGAGCGCCCATATTCAGTCCCTTCCGCCCAGATCCTGCAACTTCCTCTTCTTCCTCATCCTCTTCATAACCTTTATCCTTTTCCATTTCTTCAATCTCCTTTTCGACGTCTGACCTATTGCGGATCGTGATGTTCGGAATCATTGGTATCAATTGTAAAGATTTTTTTTGCATCGCAATCGCATGGGCTCTCAAGAAATGCGATGGATCGCTGTTGTACGTTAAGCAGTTTTTCCAAATCAACATAATATCGTCAACGAATTCTTGTTTTGTATTATATTGGAACGTCTTTAATTTCTTCAAGACAGTGTTCAAATCCATTGATTTCTTTATAATTTGGTGGTAATTGGGTGCCTCTCTTTTGCTGACTTTATTCAAGAAGGGCGTCGAGTGTTCTGTGTAATTTCTAAGTTCCAGAACGACTTTCTCGCATGCTTCGTACAGTTCTTCTTGCCCGATACGATCATCAGATGTCCATTTAGATCTATTCTTCCTCACATCCGTGATTAAATGCTTAATTTCATAATCTGACAGTTTAACCTTTGACTTGTTGGCTTCTATAGCACTGAGTAAATGTTTCAAAGAGAGATTGGCAATACCTAAGTTAGACTGGATACCCGTTATTGAAGATTGTCTCGGTTTCTTACTATGAGGTTCCAAGTCCTCTTCAGTGGCATGCGGTAGCTTTGAGTCATCTGATTGATCTTTAGTGTTTATACTTTTAGTTCCATTAAGATCAACATGTGAGTCACCATTGCCACTTCCGGTAAGCACATCATGAGAGTCTGTATTTTCATCTCTTTTCCTTTTCGCTTTCGAAGACTCCATCAATTCATCATTCTTTTCTAACTTGAGTCGTTTTAGCATTGTCTCTTTATCGTTTTCAAAACTATGGTATATCTTAGACCAATTCTCTATCATCCCTTCCACGTTGTTGGATCGAAGTCTTGTTAAGGTGTCTTTAGAAATTTTCAAATTTAAGATCAATTTCTCATCCTCGTCTCTTATCCTGATGTCAAAATTTTGTCTTTTGAGCGGCTCTGCGGCCACTACCTCTACTTTGTCTGCCTCGGTATCCATATCGTAGTCGTCATCGTCATCTTCATCGTTGTTACTACCAGCATTGTTATCTGTTTGCAATGAACCCAATTCAGTGTCCTCCTTAACGATGGCCTCTTGTTCCAAAGTATCCGTTTCAACATCTAACAGCACATACTCCGAATCGGCCTCTTGTTCCTCGTTCAGACTCTCCACATCAATGGCGCATTGCCATAGTACGTATCTAATCTTCATAGAAAGGTTACCAATAAAATCAAGTGCAGTGATGTGCTGACTCAAGTCATCCAAGTCCAACTGTGTATAGTCTGCGTCATTGATATCTTCCTGGTCCTGTGTGTCGGCCAATTTCTCTGGATCCGTCTCCGCATCACTAGCAACCGTTGCTTCATCGTTGGGACGGTCCGCTGGCGTCACCAGCGCCTCCCCGGAATCTTCGTCCTGGGTCCGCTCTATTGTCAATTCCACGTTACCATTGATCAATTCCTTCCAAATCTGGAACTTCACAGCGGGGTCCTGGACCTCCAGCACGGTCTCCAACACTATCAGTTGCTGCGGCGTCAAGTACAACTCGAATTGCTTGTTAACGAACAAGCGTTCCGCCAATCTAAGTAACGGCAACGCATTGGTACGTTGGTAATTGAGAACCGGTATCACGGTCATTGCGTCGCAGAAAGAGAACCAAAAAAAAAGCACCAGTGCTTAACCTTCTTCACGGAGAGCCGCAGAGATCAGTGGTTCGATTATCTGTCACAAGTGTCGCTCCAAACCATCCACCACTCAAAGGTGTACTCAAAACAGTGAGAAAGCTTCTTATTTCAATGAGCAAAAAATGGAAAACGGTTGTTGCTGACGGCGCGGCAGAAAACTCCGACCCGCACAGGGTTCGAATGGCCAGCACAAAAGCGGTTCAGATACATACATCTATACATATACATACACGTAAGGGACCTAAGCGCTTCTAGGGCGGGCGGGGCTAGCGAGTGGATCCGTCTCGCATTGGAAACGAGACTCTATGCAGCCTATACAGCGAATTTCTTGGTCCATTCCTTGGCAGTGGCTTCATACTTGGCTCTATCCGTCTTGTAAATATGAGCGATTTCAGGCACCAATGGGTCGTCTGGGTTTGCGTCTGTCAGCAAGGAACATATCGAAAGCAGGACCTTCGATAGAGTAAGTGCTGGCGACCATTGGTCTTTCAAAATGTCTAAACATATATTCCCGTTGGCATTGATGTTTGGATGGTATATCTTGGTCGTGAACGCGATCTTAGGAGGCTTGAAAGGGTAGTCCGTGGGGAAACGGATCGACAGGAAGAAGACACCTCCTGCGTATGGCGAGTCCGAGGGACCCATGATCGAGGCTTGCCAGTGGTACAAATCGTCGCCGACGGGACCCGCGGAGAACGACGTAATAGGGTCCTTGGCAAGGTCGTTCAATTCTTTAGAGATACGTTTTGAGGACATAACACTTGGTAGTTGCTTATTCTTTGTTGTACCGCGTGGCTACTGTGATTACAGATAACAAATCGCAACAACACGCTTACAAGAAAGGTGGGTACAAGTGTAAAACACACCGGCCTCAGGATTATATAATAATTTTCCAGGTCCTTCAGATCCACGTCGCGAGTGATCCTGCAGAAAAAGCAAGGAAACACCCAGACATGTCGGCGGGAGGCGCCGGTGGCGGATCCAATTATTGATAGATGCCGCCGGGTTCGAGTCCCCGGCGGGGCGAAACAGAAAACGAAAAAAACGAAAAAAGAACAACGGACGGGAAGCGTGGTCAGGTGATGCGATATGGCACGTGATGTTTAATGTCACGTGCTGTTAGTTCTCACGTGCTGCATCGCATCACCTGACGTCTTTCGAGATGCCCTCTGAAAAATTTTTGTCCGATGAGCTCTTGGTCAAAAGCTGTTTAATGCTTGGAGGTGAAGTTAAAAGTTGGAAATCTCTCTTGTGACCTACCCATTGAGCAGTATTTGACACTCTTGTGGTTGTGTGTGGACAGTTTAAATTGATGCAAGCTGTTAAAGACGTCTTAGAAGCGACAAAGGCGCACGTGGCCGGCAAATTGGCGAAGAGCTCTGCGCCTTCGGGCGGGATGGATCCCGTGCTTCGAGAGGCAGCGTTGGAGTTAGGTGCTTCGGAGAAAGACCTGGAGCTTATTAAGGATGCTGCGGAGTCTGAGAGTGAGCAGGAGTTTGGTCCGGACGAAGGAACCGACGAAGGAACCGACGCGGGGTTCGACTCTGAATTGCAAAGCTTTATGCAGGGCATCGGGCTTGAACCGAAGCAAGAAAGGCCAAGTGACAAACCGGTACAAAAGGAAACGTCAACACCAAAGGAGAAACTTGTGAAGCAAGAAGACACTAAGGAAACACCGGTGAAACAGGAAAAGACAAAGGAACAATCTGAAAAGGCCACTAAGAAAGCTGAGAAGGCTGCTAAGAAAGCTGAGAAGGCTGCTAAGAAAGCCGAGGAAGCCGCTAAGAAAGCTGAGGAGGCGGAGAAAGCCAGTAAGCAATCAGAACCCCCTGTGGAGAAACCAGTAAACCCCAGTAAGAAGGCTGAGAAGGATGGATTCATTTCCGAAACACAGATTTTGAACTCTGACAAACTTCTGTTACCTAATGATACCGTTTGGTACGAGGTGCCTTTGGTTGCAAGCAGCGACGCTGAAGCGGACAGAAATTTGGATTCAGAGCAAATCGACAAGTTGTTTAAACGTGGTGAACAAGCTTTAATGGATGACAATCAATTGTATTACGACGAGTTCACTAAAAACTCTTCGCAGAAGAAGTTTATGACGCAGATGCTAGCTGACGGTACGTTGAACGATAAAATCTCGGCGTTAACTTTGTTAATCCAGGATTCGCCAATCCACAACGTCAAATCTTTGGACACTCTTCTCGGGTATTGTAACAAGAAATCAAGAAACTCACAATTACTAAGTTTAAACGCTTTGAAGGATTTGTTAATCAATGGACTGTTGCCCACGCAAAGGAAGTTGAGATTTTTCAAAAACCAGCCAAATCTATCAATGATGTTGAATAAGAAGACTTTGGCAGTCTATTACTTCGAAGATTACTTGAAGAAGTTTTATTTCAAAATATTGGAAGCCTTAGAGAAACTATCTCACGACCCAATCATCCATGTTAGATTGACCACCTTGACTCACATATTCGACTTCTTAACCAGCAAACCGGAACAAGAAGTCAATTTGTTGAAATTGGGTGTTAACAAACTCGGTGATATCGATACAAAAGTGGCATCGAAGGCATCGTACCTACTGCTAAACTTGCAACAAGCTCATCCAAATATGAAATCTGTGGTCATCGACGCTGTTGTAGATATGGCATTAAGAACCAATGCAGATTACCACGCCACTTACTATTCTGTGATCACTTTAAACCAGACAATTTTGAAACGGTCAGAGGATGATATTGCGAACAAACTTATTAAGACGTATTTTGTTTTATTTGAGAAGTTTTTAATTACTGCTGATAAGACTGCCATTGATAGTTCGAATGCTAGCAACTCCACTTCAAAACCTAGTTCTTATGAAGAGAAACGTAAGAAGAATTTCAAGAAAGGTAAGCATGGTGGCAGATCTGTGAAACAAGTAGAAAAGACAGACTCTGAGAAAGTGGATGAGAAAAACTCTAAACTTTTCAGTGGTCTTCTCTCGGGTATAAACCGTGCTTTCCCTTTTGCTAAGTTGAGTTCTGCCGTTTATGAAACACATTTAGAGACGTTGTTCAAAATTACCCATTCTTCTAACTTCAACACCTCGGTTCAAGCATTGGTGTTGATAAACCAGGTCGTTGTTAAAGCCAAACTGGACAATGACAGATATTACAAAACGTTGTACGAATCTTTGTTGGATCCAAGACTATTGAGCTCTTCTAAGCAAGGTATCTATTTGAATCTACTTTACAAGTCAATGAAACAAGATTCTGACAATATTCCGCGTGTTGAGGCATTCGTGAAAAGAATCTTACAGGTGTCTACTCACTGGTTGAACATTGGTACCATTGCTGGTGTGTTTTTCTTGTTGATTCAATTAACAAAGACTATCCCACAGATTAAGAATCTTTTAATTAATTCGCCCATGGACCACATCCATGAATCTGATGATGAGGATGAAGTTGAAGAGAAGAAACGTAAGGGTGCCGCCACTTACGATCCACGTAAACGTGATCCAAAGTTCGCCAATGCTGATAAATCTTCCCTATGGGAGATTTTACAATTTGCCAACCATTTCCATCCCACGGTAGCCACTTACGCAAATGCTGTCTTAAGCTACGATACTGAACCAGATGAATCTGTTATGGTCAAACCTGATTTAGGACTTTTCACAGTGGCTCATTTCTTAGACAGATTTGTATACAGGAACGCTAAGCAGAAGCCTATTACTAGAGGGTCTAGTATCATGCAACCTTTAGTTGGTGGGTCAAATATAAGGAATAATATGATTATTAAAGCTGCAGACCAAAATCTAGCCTCGACCCCTGTCAACGCAGAAGACTGGATTAATAAGAAGGTCAGTGACATCAAACCAGAAGACAAATTCTTTTACCAATATTTTGCATCCAAACAAAGCAGTGTTAAGAAGACTGCTAAGAAGAGCAAAGCTGCAGGCGATGATGAGGACGATGACTTAGGAGAAGACGAGATCTGGGATGCCTTGGTTAAATCCAGACCCGATGTAGAGGATGATAGCGACGATGGTTTGAACTTTGATGATGCAGACTTCAGCGATGACGAGGATGCCGAGGAAGAGGATGTCGGAGACTTGGATTCTCTGGCTGATAGCTCTGATGATGAGAACATTGAGTCAGGCGAAGGTAACATCGATGCGATTGAACAAGACTCTGATGTGGAAGCCAGCGAACAAAGCAACTCTGAGGACGAAGAATTCTATAGTCTAATCGATGACACCGAAGACGTGATGCAAGAAGAGAAAAAACGTCCGCTAGAGGAAGAAGAAGAAGAGGAAGAAGAAGAAGACACTTCTGAAAAGAAACCAAATAAGAAGACTAAGAGAGCTAAGCAAAAGGCATTGCCTACTTTCGCCGCTGCTGAGGATTACGCCAAATATTTGGACTCTGATTCTGACCATTAAATTGCACATACTAATCATTTTCTTTATTGTTAGCACCATCTAAAATTATGTACACTACCGTTACCTCATACTAAACTAGTTAATATAACTGCATTCTGTACCATCTAGTGCCGCAAACAAAAATGCTAGTCAAGCTCAACAGCGCTTGACTAGCTGTTCGAGTGTCTTTTATCATCAGTGTATACGAAAATGGGCTTGTTGAAGCTTAGAAGAGCTTGACAATGACTACTGAGTCATTGTTATTGACACTTCTGTACGTGGCCTCCCCATAGCTAGGCCAATTGTGTCCATCAGCACACGATGACTAGTATTATTTGTTCAAGGATACATACAGGTGCGTATTTGACGAGCTGGCATGTCAATGTAGCACAAATTAAACTCAGAAGATCATATCAACTATTGTCTGGAAAGCTAGTTTCGAAGAAGATTAGAGCTCAAATCAAGCAAGATATTGAGGATTTACGAGCCAAGTATGGAGCGGACTTTACACCCAAGTTACGGGTTATCCAAGTTGGGTCACGTTCAGATTCTACGAGTTATGTGAGGACAAAACTGAAAGCTGCTGAATCATGCTCAATGGACTCGCAAGTGAAAAAATTACCTTCCTCTGTTTCCGAGGAGTCCTTGTTGGCCATAATTGATAACTTTAATAGAGACGAATCAGTGCATGGCATTTTGCTGCAACTACCTCTACCAAGTCATTTGAATGAACAGAGAGTTACAGATGCTATATTGCCTGAGAAGGACGTTGACGGACTCACCACCACAAATGTAGGTTATTTAAGCAAGAAACATGGGACTCCATTATTCACGCCATGCACTCCCGCAGGTGTGGTTGAGCTGTTGAAGGTAACTCCTAGATTATCCGATTTGAAAGGGAAATTGGCCGTAGTCATCGGAAGATCTAATATTGTCGGCATTCCAGTGTCTACGTTACTGAGAAATGAAAACGCGACTGTGATGATATGTCACAGTGCTACTTCTGAGATTGAGCGTCTTGTTAAGATGGCTGATATCGTTGTCGCCGCATGTGGAATCCCAGGTTTTGTGAAGGGGTCCTGGCTGAAAGAAGGTGCAGTTGTCATTGATGTTGGTATCAATTATGTTCAAGACTCGTCAGCGAGGAATGGTCAAAAATTGATTGGAGATGTAGATTTTGAAACTGCAAAAGACGTGGCGTCATTTATAACGCCTGTACCTGGTGGAGTAGGTCCTATGACAGTGACAATGCTGATCAAGAATGTTTATTTGGCAGCAAAGAGGCAAATTGAGAAAAGCCAAAGCAATAACCCTATGAGAATTCAACCATTGCCCCTGGAGATAAAGACGCCTATCCCTTCAGATTTTGAAATATCTAGGGAACAGACTCCAAAGGCAATATCTTTCTTAGCGAAAGAATTGAACTTAAAGGACACTGAAGTTGATTTGTACGGTAATTACAAAGCCAAGATATCTTTATCCGTCTTAGATAGACTAAAAGAGAAGAAGAATGGGAAGTATGTTTTAGTGGCTGGAATGACGCCTACACCTTTAGGAGAGGGGAAATCGACTACTACGGTTGGCCTTACTCAAGCTCTGACTGCCCATCTTGGTAAACCCTCGATAGCCACTCTACGGCAACCTTCTATGGGACCAACATTCGGTGTGAAGGGAGGAGCAGCAGGAGGTGGATACTCTCAAGTAATACCCATGGATGAGTTTAACCTTCACATGACTGGTGATATTCACGCTATCAGTGAAGCTAATAATTTATTAGCCGCTGCCCTTGATACTAGATGGTTTCACGAATCAACTCAGAAGAACACTTATAAGCTTTATCAGAGACTTGTACCTAAAAAACATGGGACGTGGTCTTTCAGTAAACCACAGCTACGTTGTCTTGAAAGATTGAAAATCAGTGAAACGGATCCAGCTAAGCTAACTGAGGAGGAAATTAATAGGTTTGCTCGTTTAAACATTGACCCGGAAAATGTTGTTATCAAGAGGGTTGTTGATGTTAATGACCGGATGCTTAGAGAAATAACCATCGGTGAATCCAAGACTGAAAAGGGAAGGACAAGAAAAACTGGATTTGATATGACTGTAGCATCTGAATTGATGACTATTCTTGCCCTGTCAAGAGACTTGAAAGATATGAAGGAACGGATAAGCAATATGATAGTTGCGTTTGACACCAATGGTTGCCCAATCACTACTGAAGATTTGAACTGTACAGGGGCAATAACAGCTCTTTTAAAAGACGCACTTAAACCCAACTTAATGCAGACATTAGAAGGTACACCCGTATTGGTGCATGCTGGTCCATTCGCCAATATATCCATTGGAAGCTCATCCGTGGTAGCAGACCTACTAGCCCTTAAACTAGTGGGTAAAGACACAAATGGCACAAATAAAACTTGCCCAGACGGTTATGTGATTACAGAAGCTGGCTTTGATTTCAGTATGGGTGGTGAAAGGTTTCTAAACATAAAATGCAGGTCATCAGGGTTGATCCCAGACTGTGTGGTAATAGTAGCCACTGTAAGAGCTATCAAATCCCATGGAGGCGCTCCTAATGTAAAACCTGGAGAACCTTTACCTGAAGAGTATGTCACAGAAAATGGAGCAATAGTCGCCAAAGGTGTTTGTAATTTGAGGAAACAAATTGCCAATGTGAAACAGTTTGGTATTCCAGTAGTAGTTGCTATAAACAAATTTGATACTGACACTGACACTGAAATTGATGTCATTAAACAAGCATGTTTATCTGAAGGTGCCATCGATGTAGTTACCTCGGACCATTTTGCTTGTGGCGGCAAAGGAGCGATCCCCTTGGCTGAAGCAGTGGTTAACGCAGTAGAAACAGATAGGGATTTCCACTATACTTATGATTTGCAGGATTCCATCGAGGATAAGATTTTTAAAGTTGTCTCTAAAGTCTACGGTGGTATTGCAGTAACGTATTCAAAGGAGTGCCAAGAGAAGCTCAATAAAATTCATGAGTTGGAACTTGATAGATTACCGGTTTGTATCGCTAAGACACAATATTCTCTGTCTCATGATCCTCTTTTGAAAGGTGTGCCAATCAATTTCACTATTCCTGTAGAAGATGTGAGAGTATGTGCTGGAGGAGGCTTTATCCAAGTATTGACTGGCAAGATTCAAACGATCCCTGGACTGGCAACACATGCAGGGTATATGGACGTTGAAGTTAATGATAAAGGTGAGATTGAAGGTTTGTTTTGATGATGTCACCTCGTTCACCAGATGTGAACACAAGATTCGTTGGATGATTTTTAAATACGGTTATTTTATTGAGTTTGCATATATACACATAATATGATATACACTCGTGTCCTTCACGTACACATGGCCATGGAAGAATACAGTAAAAGATTCAAAGTCTATCTTTGACAATAAAATGAATTAATGGATCATTTAATTTTTTTTTGAGATTGTTATGGAGGGTTCATTCTTTCTAATAGTGTCTGAACTGTTTAAGCTTCGTTCAAGAAGGCTTCTCTCTTTTCAGCGATTCTAGCAGCTCTTCTTTCACGGGCAGCTCTGTTCTTCATTCTTCTAGCTTCAGCTTCTTCAGCCAAAGCCTTTTCACGTTGAGCATCAGCCTTAGCTTGGATGATGTGTTCGACTAAAGCTCTCTTGTGCTTGAAAGCGTTACCCTTAGCTTCCTTGTATAAGACGTGGTATAGGTGCTTGTCGATCTTACCAGCATCACGGTACTTGGCCAAAAGTCTTCTCAAGACTCTTAATCTTCTGATCCAAACAACTTGCGATGGCAAACGGGCCTCTCTGGTACCTTTTCTCTTACCGTAACCAGTGTGACGACCGGATCTCTTGGACAAGGTGTAGGCTCTAGTTCTGGATCTAGAGTGGACGGTGACAGCCTTCTTGACAATGGTACCGTTCTTGACTAACTTTCTGATAGCGTTTCTCGAGTTGGCTTGAGAAAGTTCAGAAGTTTCGTTTGGGTCTAACCAAACCTTTCTCTTACCGACACCAATAACAGAAGCGGCAAGTCTCTTTTGGGTACGTAGATTGGCCATTGTTGCAATGATATTGTCTCTTAGAACTGGGATCTCAAGACGATAACTAACAAAATGGCAAGACTTGTTCAAGAACAATCGAACGTTCTACTAATATTATCATAGCTGGACAATCGCAATTGCCAAACCCGTTACGCACACCTCCATTGCCCTCTGGTTTGCACACTGTGATGGGGTTTCCGATGCCTTTGCCCAGAGTGCGTGCGTCCGTACGTGCGTGGGAAGAACCTCCCCCTGTTGAAAAGAGACCCATCGTACCAAAAGAGGAAAGCACTGCGCATTCCCCGGTGCAGCTCTACATTACAGCCCGTATCTCTGTTTTTTACTTTTCTTAGTTTTGTTTTGTGTTTTTTCGCCTGTGTGTCTAAATGCACGGGTGTTCACGTGATATGCAGTCTCGCGAGCACTGGCCAATCAGAGCGCCGCACGGACATTTCCGCAAAGGGCCCAAGGTACCCCGCGACTCGCGGTATCGCCGAAAGCGGGAATTTCCACAGACACACCCGCAGGGACCTGGTCTTCGAGCACAAAAGAGCACCACATTCTTCTGCGCGGGCGAAGGAAAAGACTCCTTTTCGAGCCACTCAAAGACGAGTTTTCCACCAACCAGAGCGAAGAAGAGACTCGAGAGCATCGGCAGTTGTATATCCATTGCGACTCGTTGTCCAAATTATTTTGCAAACTACTACTCACTTCGAGTCTTAACCTTCTACTGCTCATCGCACCAGGCTCAAACCCGTCGTCGTTTAAAGAAATCCTCGCATGTCTAGTCACTATCCTTATTACCACATGCTTAGAGACCAAATATAATAAAGAGAGAAGAACGTACATTAAGAGCATTGACCCCAAAGTGACAAACATCACACCTATATCAAACACGTCTTCCGAGTAGCCATCAGAGGGAAACTCGCTCCCAAAATCGTAAGACGCACGGTGGTTATCGGGTGACAACTCTTGTTCCACAACTTTTGACACCGATGGGATTACATGTCCCAGGGTGCCACTGGACAGCGCCAAGAACGCATATATACCATGGATACTGGTATGGAAATGCATCTCAACCCCTCACCAGTTACACAAAGTGAATCTTTAGATCGTTTATCAATGAAAAAAATATGGCAAACAAAGTTTCCAGCAAACTCTCGGTTAAAGTAATGGGGCGTTGTGGTTAAACCAAACTAAAAATCCCTCTTCTAAGGTACCCTTCGTCAGTGTAACTCTATGGACACAACTTTCTTTTGAAAGTATCGATATTAATATACAAACCGAATGTACCCAGCAGTGGCTCTTAAACTTACTTTCGCTAGTAAGACAAATTCTTATTGTTCCGGGTGGTATTACAGTAGAATGTGGAGGCTCCTATCGTAGTGTTAACGAGATTTTCGTTAAATTTCTCGCTGAGAAAAAGAAATTCAAAGCCTTTACAAGAGGGGCAGCGCATTACCCTGACTCACATTGAGCCGCGGAAAAAGGTACCCAAGTGGGTGGTACACAATTTCCTGTTTTGGAGCTAAATCTGCAACATTCTCAATATGCCGTGCGGATATCTCTGTGGTGTGTGTACTATGGGTGCACCCAATACGCACATTGTATGCACGCGAAATCTCGAGCCAGATATGTCAAAGATCCCAAAAATAGATGCTTAGTCACCCACCTTCCGTATACGTCATATTACAGATCGTATACGTAGCGAGCTTACGTTACGTTGTATATTTACATATTGTTCATGATAAGTCAAAGCCTGCATTCGAATGAATCGAGTAAAGCAATTTCTTCTTCAACAGAGCTTTTGACTGGTAGTCTGGCAGTTTCAACAGGTTTACGCATGTGGACGAAGTCGGCAATCTTTCCGCATCGGGCCCCGCGTTCCTTATACCAAATTTTGGTTCTAACGAACCAAAACCTTTTAGAGGCGCGTTAGGTACTGAAGTTACAAATTTTAAAAGTTGTCTCTTATCATTTTCATCAAATTCTTCTAGTATGCCCCAAAATGCCGCTATAGTCGGATCGTTCTCTTCAAACCCACCATACTCTGTATTCTCCTTCAAGTCAGCTAGATCGACGCTTTTATGTCCTCCTGATATCAAAGTTTGTAGTTCGGTAATGTTGAACAAACTGAGCCAGTGTGGTGGGATGATCCTCAACAAGCCTTCATAAAATTTTTTGATTGTCATTTTTTGTGCAACGTCCAACTTGTACCTCGTAACCTTCCAGATGTACAACATGGCGTTCTGTTTGGTGACTTGGACCTTAGATCCTCCGGGGATTAGCTCTACGGTTTTCGTTGGATCATAAACATTAGTGGCCTCAAAATATAAATCTAGAGACTCGATTTCGTCGTTTGTCATCGACAATAAATTAATCAAGTTCTCATACAGGGTTAAATCAGTAGATTTCAAATCATCAATTGAGCTGTTGTTAAACCTTCTTAACAATTTTTTCAAGAAAAATGGCGCAAATTCAACATCGATTAACACATGCTCGTAAAGACATTTGCCAATGATGGCGCCTAAAAAGGTCATTTTCTGTAAGTTGCTATAGTCAACAGTCGGTTTAGGGTAAACTTTGTAATCCTCGGTAGTCATAAAAAGATCGTGATTAGAGTCTTTGAAACCTTCCTCCACAACAGAAACAAGAAATTCTTTGGTGACACCGCCTCCATCGACACCTTCCTCGGGACCAAGTTCATTCACGAAAGTCACAGATATCTTCGACCGCAAATCATGCATAGGTAGCGCTCTTTGGGCATCCTCCAGTAAATTTTCCCTGGAGACAGTAACATTATTCCTGTGACCATTTAATAAAGGCATCAAAAAGCTCAGCGGGTTATTACCTGAGTATTCTTTCTTATCGGTCTCGATTAGTAGATAAAAGACCTCAACACGTTCTGAAAAGGAAATGAAAAAGGGAACTTTGATTAAGATAATCAGTTTCCTTAAATTTCTAGATGGATACTTCCAATTCTTCTCCTTTGTTTGCATATCTGACAGAGTCTGATCTTGAATGGAATCTATCTTGGTGACATCCCTTTCACATTCATCAAAATGTTCACTAAATATTCTCTCAAACTCAATTAGTAGCGTGTATATATTGGTGCTCTTGAAGTCCTCATTATTACTCTTATCCCAAAAAGTTTTGTCGCCTTGTGATATTATACCATTTCCTGAGTCTCTAAAATATATTTGGTTCAATAACAATATTTCATCATTTAAATCATATGGGATGGACAAATTCTGCCAGAAATAATTGAAAATCATATCTCTGAGAAACATAGTAAAATATTGGATGTCAGTAAGAGGTATCGACGACTCTGCGGATACTAAGTCTCTATCGGTGCAAAGCTTTAGATAAAAATTCATTAACGAAGAACAAATCTTTAATAGCCGCATAAAGTTGGTAGCTGTCAAGTCAATATCTGTACTATTCAGTTCTTTAAGCCTACTGAAGATTAGAGAACAAAATATTCGATTTGATATAAGAATGATGAATATATTCGTTGCGGCATCTCCATTGATTTCTGAATTTTCTAGTAATATCTGAACTACCGCTATCTTTTGTTCCTCAGGGAATGTTCCATTTAATATCGATTCAATGTATACTCTCTCCAAAAGTATCTTAGAGTAACTACCAAGCTCAATTTTAGATTTGGACCTTGAGAGGTCAAACAGACAACTTGTGATCTTTTCAAGTACCTGCTCAGCCATCGGTGGATTTGAGTGGCTATACATGTAGCATAATTGGTCTAAGATGGAATTGTTCGAGAAGTTCTCTCCATCCATGTTTGGATATAGACTGTATTCCATAAAATGTATTAACATTGTGCTTGGAGGCTGGATGGTATCATAGAGCAAGTTGATATTTTCCAAATGTCCAATCTTAGAAAGTAACTCCTTTAAGAGTTTGCATATCTTAACCTCTAAAAGATTGGCAATTTCTAAAGAAGGTTCAGAAGTAACAGCTTTGCTTGTCATTAATGGGATAACCAAATTTAAAGTGAATTCCTTTTCTTTCATGGTTCTCGTATCCAACAGATCTATAGCTAGAAGTGTAACTTCTATAAGACTAGATTGTACAGCTATCTCATAAAGCCTTTGGTTCACCAGGTTGCTACCATAATTTTGCAAAAGTGGGGCTACACCATTCAATAGTGTTAAAATTGATTCTTTATCTGGTAAGAATTCCAGTGTTTTGTACCCAAATACAAGTAGCACTCTGAGAGAGGTAGATACATCCATATTTCGGTGCATCTGAGAGAGAAGCGCTTTAATCGCTATGCGTTTCCTAATATTTCTTTGAATAGTTATCGCAGCATCTTCCTGTCTCCTTTCTTCTTGTCTTCTCTTTCTTTCAATTTCAGACCGTTGCAAGATATCCTGCTTGGTTGTTCCAAGTTTCCTTTTGTTACCTAGGTTGACTACTCTTCTTCGAGGATCGCCACCAAAATTCAACATCCTAGTGAGGTTTTTTCGATACTATCTAAAATGTTCTATAGTCCCAATTATTTCAGAGATATGGATCTTGCTAGTGAAAGCACCGCTTCTGACTGGAAGATGTATGGGCGATGCCGTCTTCCAAGTAACCAGCCTATCAACCTCACTGTTCAGTAACTTTCATTAGGTTTTTTTTCACACCTTTAAGTTGATTATAAATAAATGTACGTTTAAACCAATGCTTACTTATTAAAGGCAAATTACATAGTTACCCACAAGATTGTTTCTATTAAATCAGAGCTGATTGTATACATTAAGCCATTAATACAATTATACGTTAATTACACTTCATATTATATACAGTAGTATGTGAATGTGTCTATCTCTCGTGTGTGAATTGGATATTGATGCAAGTTTTGCGTCAATGTTTTAAGAAGACTTCTTTTTAGCCGTAGCTTCAGCTACCAACTCCTCAAATATCTGAGCCTCTTCTTGTTCTGCTTTAGTTCTGTAAGCCTTCCTGAAGACGCGGCCCAAGAGGTCTAAGGATTCAGCTCTCTTTACAAGCGTCTGTTTATCTACCGTTTCATCGTTTAGAACTTGTTCGCATACGCTTCGCAAGTTGGACATGATTTCAAATTTGGACCCAAACCAAGCAGCTGATAACACCTTCCCCATCAGTAATTGCTCTTGTTCTGCTACTTGCTCTGTTGTGGGTTTAATCTGTTCGTTCCCTTCTTTATCTAGATAAGGTTCTTCAGATTCACTAGCTTCCTTCATCTTCTCTAATTCCTTCATAGTATTTTGAGCGTCAATAGCAGCGGAAACAGTTCTTAAAGTGTCCATCACAAGGCCGCCTTTGGCCTTCATGGAATGGAACATACCACCGAGGCCGAACATTTTCTGTGCACCTAAGAAAATCTTGGCTTGTTCACTGTAGATCTCACCAATGGTATGCAGAATGTTTAATCCGAATGATTCCATCTTCAGAAGATTAGCTTCTTCTTCAAACTTCCGTTGAAATGATTCTTTACATGCATCGTCGTAAACACTCTCTGTTAGGATAGATAACCTCTCGGAGAGGATTTTGCTGAGCTCTTTCACTCTCTTAGCCTTTTCAATCTCTTGTTCTTCTTCAAACTGTTCCAATTTCGTTTTCTTCTTTTTCCCCTCACCGGTCGTCGATTTATCGTTAACTTGGTTCTTGTCGTGTAGATTTAGTTCCTTTGATTCCTTTGATTTGTTGTTATTACTTGCTGCCTCTTGCTCTTTCTTTTTAGCTTCTTCCTCTTTCTTTTTAGCTTCTTCCTCAGCTTTAACAGCCTCATCTTCAGCGTTTAACTCTTCGGTTTTTTGTAAATTCTTCAGTAGTTGTAACTCACCAATATATGAAACAAAAGCTTCACCGCCAAATATGACAGAAAATTGTTCTGCAGCGTCTTCAAACCCGCCTTTGGGGACAGCTTCTTTCTTACCAAATTTATCATATTTGCTTCTTAGATCCTTGTTACTTAACACTTGGTAAGCTTCTGAGATGGCTTGAAACCTCTCCGTAGCACTGGGATCATTTGGATTCTTGTCTGGATGTTCTTGTACGGACTTCTTCCTATAAGCCTTCTTAATCTCTACTTCGGATGCTGTGGGAGCAATTCCAAGTAAATCGTAATACGACGTGTCCACAACCATTTTTTTCACCGAACTAAATGTTCACCCACAAAGTCTCCACTTCTTAAGCTCTCTGAAACTACAATTTGAGCCGATGGTCCTTGTGAGAGTATGTTATTGTGGTACGATTGAAGCTTTAATTCCAGTTAACGAATTTTTTGTATGTTTTTGAGACTACAAATAACGAAAATTAATGAGCGATGCGCTGATATTACAAGGTATTTTGGGTCGCTGGAAGTCGATATTATAAACCTGCTTGTAACTTATCAATTAGTTATCCTGTTGTCAGCAGCTCCTCCACTGGTATCCACTTCCAAATGCGATATGAGACACTCTGGTAAGCTTTTTTGTGGGTTATTTGTGTGGAGGTTGATAAATGCCATATCAACAAGAACTTTCTTCCAAGCAGATGAGTTTTGGCAAGCCTTAGAACCTGCCCATTTTAAGGTGTTTGGTTATGGACAACTGACATGGGAGTGGGAGTTCGGTCTACGAAGTTACTGCTTCCCATTTATGTTCGAATTAACGTACCGTTTAATTCAACTGTTAGCCCCAAATGGTGGGGCAATACAGTACTACATGATCCTTTTGTTACCAAAAGTTGTCATGGCATTTGTTGCTGCTTTGTCTGAACTTTATACCGTTTTGTTGGTCGAGAAAATAGCAATCTTGACTCTGAACAAGAAAGGTGACAGAAAAGATGAAAATGAAGAGTCAAGATTTATGATAATAGCCTCGATAGTTTTAAGCACCACAAACTTTTTCAATGGTTTTTTCATTACGAGGACTTTTATTAACAGTTTTGAGATGTGTTTGACTGCTATGGCCCTTTATTATTGGGATTGGACTTTTAGTGGCAAGATTCGTGGTGCTAGTCTCTGGAAGTCCTTATCCTTAGCGATGCTTGCATGTTTACAAAGGCCTTCCAATGCATTGGTTTGGATTATCCTGGGAGGGATTAGTGTTACGAATTTATTGTTGTCCAAAAGATACACGAGTTTGATAAAACTATTGTATCAGGTTATACTATGTTTCGTCTTGGTTGTTACAATCAATTTAATCATTGATTACCATTTTTATCACCGGTTCACTATTCCTATCGCAAATTTTATTAGATTTAATTTCACAAGCCCATTAGCACAGTTTTATGGAACTGACCCATGGCATTTCCATTTGTTACAAAGTCTACCAATCATTCTGGGTTACAATATTCTATTTTTCATTCCTGGTTTAATTATACGCAGACCTTCAAATTCTGCTACCGCTAGTATTATCGGTGCTTATGAAGCAATTAAATTGGTAACAATATCAAATTTGATAGTTTACAGTTGTTTGGCTCATAAAGAGTTTAGATTCATTTATCATCTGCAACCTTTTTTCTTAGTGATCGCTTCCTTTGGCTGTCAGACAGTCTGGCATTTTTTGACCCAAAATTCCAAGAGACCATCAACTTATGTCATTGCACTTGTACCTATCTTGTCTGTATTGCTATTCACGATCATAAACTACAAACATGAATCGGGCTCCATAGCTGTAATGAAGTTTTTACACAATGAACCCGCAATAACAAGTTTAGGTTTTATCATGCCTTGTCATTCAACACCGTGGCAATCGTATTTACACAGAGATGACATTGAAGCGCTATGGAGTATATCATGTGAACCCCCTTTGTATCTGTTACAAGATCCAGATGCACAAACGAAATTGGTGGACTACATGGATGAAAGTGATTACTTATATGACAATATTCCTAAATTTTTTGACCAGCGCTTCAAACCGGTTCAACCTGGTGCAGATAATTCTACGATAACGACGTATACTTGGCCTGAATACTTGGTGATTTTTCAACATCTAGATGATGTTTTTTTGAAAGCATATTTACAAAACTCAGCATATTTCGAGTACAAGAGGTTCTTCAATTCTATTACCCATTGGGACTCGAGAAGATCTGGAGACATCGTAATTTACCGGAAGTCGTCCAGAAAATAGTGTATTTCTAATAGCTCTTACTCAAACACTTTCATGGTAATTCTTTCGAGAATTGCATTGTTATCTTCTTTATAAATGTCATTTATACTACTATGTATATATAACGCTATTCGCACATTAACCACTTGATTTCAGGATTCCTTCTTGGTTGACTTACTAATGATACATTCTCAGTAGTGAAATGCTTCGAAACATAAAGCCACTCTTTAGGATCCCTATAATAAAACCATTGCGCCTATACCGGTTTTATTCGACGCAGGAGAAGGAAGTCAATGGTCATAAATCTCTGCCGCAAGCTATATTATTGAAAGCCGAAACTAGTTGCCATGAATTGAAGCAATTAGAAGATGATCTGGCGGCAGGAAACAGCTTTGACGTTGAGAAACAACAACATTACGCTAGATTAATGTCCGTAAAGGAAATACTGAGTCGCTATCAGGACTTAGCTCAAGAGGTTAATGACCTAAACCAAATGTTACATGAGGATGAGGCGTTGAAGTCGGATATCCAGACAGAATTAGAACAGATTGAACCTCAGCTGGCGCGGGCTTCTCACGAATTGTTAACTAAATTAATACCACCGCATCCATTTGCTGAAAAGCCATGCCTTATAGAGATCAGGCCAGGTGTCGGGGGTTCTGAGGCTATGATCTTTGCTAGGGACCTAGCCACCATGTATGCTAACTACGCATTGCATCATAAATGGAGGCATGAGTTTATCAGTCGAGTAGAGAATTCAAACGGAGCCGGTTTAACAAGTGCCATACTGAGTATCAATCAACCGGGCGCATATGATAGACTACGGTACGAAGGCGGTGTTCATCGTGTCCAAAGAGTTCCAGCAACAGAACAAAAGGGAAGAACTCATACTTCGACTGCGGCTGTCGTGGTTTTACCTGATTTAAGTGACCCTTCAGCCAGAGATTCTGATAGTTATGAGAGAGAGTTTAAACCTGACGAGTTGAAGATTGAAACCAAGAGATCCAGTGGAAAAGGTGGACAACATGTGAATACAACCGACTCTGCAATAAGATTAACACACATACCGACAGGGATTGTAGTCTCCATTCAAGACGAAAGATCTCAATTCCAGAATAAAGCTAAGGCATTCACTGTTTTAAGAGCTAGATTAGCGGAGAGGGAAAGGAAAGACAAGATTAAACAAGAACAGTCAGTAAGGAAAGAACAAGTATCTACAGTGGACCGTTCTGATAAAATCAGAACGTATAATTTTCCTCAGAACAGAGTGACAGACCATAGATGTTCTTTCTCATCACACAACCTAGATGGAATATTAGCCGGAGGAGGCCTCGACGAGATGATAGAGGCTATTCAGACCTATGAAACAGCACGGTTATCCCAGAAGCTGCTTGAGAAGTGAGGATTTGGAGTTGTTCTCGAGAAATCTGTTAATAAACTTGTAAATAAGCAATAGCATCATAAAACGATATTGTATTAACATACAAAAAAACTATACAACACTAATGATCCGCCGCTGAGCTTAAAGGAATGCCTCTCAATCGCTAATGGTAATGAATGATGACACGGTACTCTCTTATCAGAACACGTCTTCATTGAAAGTGGGGGAATTTGAAAGGTATGTCATCACGTACAACCTATACGAAGATGATGAGATACCGAGTGACATAAACCTAACTTCTATGTGGTTGAAGATTAAAAACATCGAGCCCTTATCCTATCGCGCTGCATATTTAATAGGGCCCTTTATTTTGTATTGGGATGTGAGGACTTTGGATTACCATCATTCCCAGTTGATAGCATCCTCATCCGATGAGCCATATTTTGAATCGAATTTACAAGCACAACAAGAATCGATCGTAGAGCTTCCAGTGCGAACTATCAAAAAGCAATACGTTTGGGTAGTTGATATCGTGAGTCAGATTCTCTTTACAACCAATACCAAAGTGGCATTTGATATAGAAATTAGCAGTTCCAAAGATGATTTGGTGCACAAGGGAGCAGATACTGGTACGTTGGGAAATGGTGTCACTGGTATTAGTAATTCTCGACTACTAGTTACTAAATTAACTACACTAGACATGTGGAAACTCCCGATGCATATTAGCCAGAAAAGACCCAAAAAGCATTTAGTGATCTTAACCCACGGGTTGCACTCCAACGTTTCTGCTGATATGTATTACATTCAGGAGCAGATTTACAAAACTCAAGAATTATATCCGAATGAAGTGCTTATTGTAGATGGATTTACTAAAAATGTTTGCGAAACAGAGAAGGGAATAAAATACCTGGGTACTAATGTTGCTAAATATATAATAGAAGAGTTATACGACGAAGATGTCGTGAAGATCTCTTTTATTGGCCACTCCTTAGGTGGGCTAGTTCAGACGTTTGCGATAGCTTTCATTGCTGTCAATTACCCATGGTTCTTTGAGAAAGTTAAGCCCATTAATTTCATAGCAATTGCTTCTCCTTTCTTGGGAATCGTAACAGATAACCCCGCATATATAAAGATGCTACTATCATTTGGTGTTATTGGTAAGACTGGTCAAGACTTGGGATTGAATAACCAGCCAGGGATGGGTATGCCGTTGCTTTATTTATTATCTGGTGAACCGGTGAACTCAATACTAAGAAGATTCAAGAGAAGAACAATATATGCAAATGCAACGAACGATGGTATTGTTCCATTATATACTTCCTCTCTTTTGTTCCTAGATTACGAGGCAGTACTGAAGTCACTACGAGAAAATACAGGAATGAGTGAGGAACATGGAGACAAAACGAATTTCATTTCAATTGATGAGAATACAGATTTTTTCAACAGAAATTTCGTTGCACCTGTAACCAAAATGCTAAGTGTGTGGATTCCTCAACGACTATCAAGTAGTAATGACCAGATTCCTAAAGTATCTTTCTTAAAATCAGCCTCATCTATTCTCCTACCACCTCTGCCAACTCAAGAATACATTATGAACCCTTCAAAACGTCCAAATGCTATAATACATGACAAGACATACACAATAGATGATCTTCCAAAGAGTGATAGTCTGGCTTTTGAAGAATCGCTTTTTCATAGCAAGAATATTTTGTTAGAGGCATTTTCCAATGCCAGAGGTAATTTAGATCATTTAAAAAAATTGGAGGAGACTATTGCTAAACGATGGCATGATGGATTATCATGGAGGAAGGTTATTGTTGGATTGAAACCTGACGCACATAATAATATTTTGGTAAGGCGACGTTTTGCTAACGCATACGGCTGGCCAGTCATTGATCACCTTATAGAAAACCACTTCAATGGCAGCGAGGAAGAGGATGAAAATGAGTCTTTGACTTACAATGAAGAGGCAGTTAATAAGAATGATGGAAATCCACAATCTTACGCTTGGATAACTGATTTAGAAGAATCGAAAGTCTTTGACGAAGGTCCAACAGGTATGATATCTACTGTCACCGAAATGCTTGAGCAATTTGCGAAAAGACGGTTTTCGGCAATTGATGGTGCAGGAAGAAGTATATCAATGGATGAAGAAGAAGATAGAAGACTGTTGGACTCTCTTGATGGCGACTTGTGGCGTTCATAATATGGATACGCTCATGTATCTGACATAGTATTATAATTCGTGTTGCATGTTGTACACAGTACCTATATAATATTTTCAAATGACAGTCTGTATAAAGCATCTTGGATAGCGGCATCTTCTACTTTTCGAAGACCTAAATATTCTCTCAAATCTTCATATGTACCATTTTTAATATACCCTTGATTTATGAAGCGGCTACCGTTTCGATCGTATTTTAATTTTAATATACGTAAAATCTCAATTAACATTTGTTCTTGGTTATTGATAAAGCCTTCGGGTAGGTTTAATGTTTCCTTCATTGCTTCAAAATCAAGTTCAAATTGGTGTAGCCCAGACTTGTCAAACTTGTTCAATTTTAAAATTGACTCCAAAAAATAGTTAACAATTATACTTAATATTTCAAATTTCATGGTTAAGAGAATCTCGGGCAAATTATCAGCACTTTCAAGTCGAGCTACAACTTTTTTCAACATGTTTAATGTGTTTATCAATTCAGAGCTTGGGTTCTGTGCGTTTTCCTCACCTAGAATCCAATTATTAACTTTGAAATAATTTCTCAAAGATTCTTTCGTCAATTTTCTTATCCTGTGAACTAATGAGTTTTTCAGATCGATTTCTAAATTGTCCTGGTAATCTTTTATCACTTCTTGGAATATGGAGAAGAACTGTTTAGAGTCTCTCTTATTAACGATTTGTGTTAAATTGATGAAAGTCTGTTCGCCAGATAGCTCTATGATTTTTTTTAAGACAGTAGTAATATTACTAAATTTCTGTATTGTCTGCAACAATTCATCTTCCTTTGAGTGTTTATCAGGTAAAAAATCAACTGTCAAGAGACTTTCCAAATACTCAGACATAACAGTTAGTAGGATTTCAGAACAGGTCTTCAGTTTATATTTCACCAAAGGTTCATAATCCAATGCATAAAATGGTTCAAAGTATTCGAATATCTTTCTTAAATATTTGGTGAAAGTTACTGGAGACTGAAGAATTTCTGACGAGGCATGCATAATGGTTTTATATTGCCGCAATGCGGTTTCCACTTCATAATTAATCCATGAACCCCACACTTCTTCGGAAATAAGTGAAACAAGACCATTGCCACGATAATGGTAGTCCGTAACAAGGCTCTTATCCGTGTTGATAATTTCTGCAATGGTAACAATAAGTGATCTTAAATCTCGATTCCTTAAGGTGACGTTAACTCTGTCTCTCATGGGTTGTAAAATGTGGGTTATGAATTGTCCATGCACAATGTCCTTTGTTAAGTGCACATCATTGTCGGAAAATATGTTAATGCATTTATACAAGTTTTCCTTTAAGTAATTGTTTAGGAACTTGAAGTACATTTCAATATCAGATGAGTCGTCATGGAAATGGTAGACAAATCTAATATTGAAATTGTTGGCTATTGAGACAAAATTCCAGAATTTTTGGTTTTGCTCGACTAAATAAAGTTGGCTAATCTTATAGCCAAGGGAAGATCTTTCTCTTAATTCACGTACCATCGTATCGTCTGATAGTGAAAACCGGTCGGTATCCCATTTGGAGTTAAGGTAAAAATCATTAGTCTTAGTTAATAAAGATTCTCCTAAAGGGTCTACAATTCTTTTATCAAATTTCTCGCAAATGTCATCATAACTTGTTCTCAAGGAGCCAGACTCTTCTATCATTGTCTTAAATTCATTCAATTCCGAGTGTACCTCTTCGACCGATGGTAATTGTTGCACATTAACACCATCTTGAGCCAAGCTGTCAACTCTATCATTCAGCTCTTGTAAATGTTTGCTAATTTTATCTGCTCTGCTCTCGGCGATAATGCTTTCTTCGATTTCATCTAAGATCCTTAATTTGCCAAATTTCTCCCTCAATTGGTTGATTCTCTCGGGAGTATGATTACCAGATAAGATCTCTTGTACAATCTTATCAAAGTATAAGTTTTTATCAGAAAGAAGCAAATCGTTCTCCTCCACTAGCTTTAACTGTTCAGCTAATTTCTCCCTTCTCTCATTGATCGCATTGATCTTTTCATCAATACTCAGCAAGTCCGCTGCGTCATTCATCGACATTCCAAACAGATTGGTGTTAGAACGCTTTATTTTATGCACAAATGGTCACAACGTTTGCTCCTCCTCACTACGATTAATCCGCTCTCCGCCACATAGAGCACAATTCAGTGTCTAATAGCAAACCGTGTAATGTTGTCTCTTACTGGAAAATTCCACATAGTATATGAACTGGGTGGAAATCCGGGGGGCCCTGCTTTTTTTAAATGGTAGAACGTGACTCTCACGTGACGTAGATCTGTCATGATGCATACCAAATTGTTTAAGCCAGTGACAGGTGTTTGTGAATTCCAGATGTCAGCAATTATAATTTTTTAGAGAGGGTCAGGATGTCAATGATATCACTGTATATATGTTCAGAGTTTGTTGGTTTATTTGTAAATGCTTGTTTGGGAAGATATGACAAGGATAAAAATTTTGCTATGAAATTCTTTGTCTTTGGTATCCACTTTGTTGTATTCCTGTTTCTATTAACTGGGATATGTTGTTATCCTATTGATGCCGAGTTGCAAGATACGCATCTCCGGTTCATGATACCGCCTTTGAAACAGTTTTATTTGAAACAGAAGAATTCACATTTTGAACAATTTTGTTTTACTTTGTCGCCAAAGTTTGAATACGATTCCACAATATTAAATATTAAATTTCAAGTTTCTGATATTCATCCAAAAAATACAAACGTTAATCGATACGGTGGAACTAGTGTACAGAGAGGGAAACAATCGTTGAATTTCTATATCGAGGGGTCTCCAAGTGGGAACCTTATAAGAAGTAAGAAAAATCTGAAAAATGGTGATACAAGTATGGTGTTAAACCATTACAATGATACGGATTTCCGATTCTGCTTTGCAAATATGGTCTCTGACAATTCTTGGAGCGCCATTGACGTGACTAAAGAAATCTCCATCTACCTTACTACACAGCATTGGGAGGAAGCAAAATCATCAATTTTAATCCATAGAGAGTTTACTCCAAAAGTCAAGTCTTTGATGAGAGAAACTTACTTTGTATTTCATGATGCAGTAAAAAACCTAGGAAAATTTGGGTTGTTGGCCCTGGAAGAGAAAAGAAGAGATATCAACGAGGACACTTTAAATTGGTTAATGTACAGCTTGACAATTTTAGGTATTCTGACATTCGCGACTAATGTACTCGTAATCATGTTTATCAAACATAAATTAAATTCAAGAATCTACTATTATGAAGACATAAAAAGAAAATGCGCCGCCAGAAGGGATAAAAGCAGCCTTTGAGCTCTGAATTTTTCCTCTCTCCATAGTAATTAATTACTGTCACTTAGGAGGAAAAGTCATTCAAAATTAGTTGTTGAAAAATTTATTATGTTAATACATACAAAATTACATACTGTCCTGCCTCATCGCAGAGCTCATCGTATCATCTTTCCACCCGCAAATAAAGAGAATCGTACCAGCACTCATGTCACTATCCGTAGCAGAGAAATCATATCTGTTTGAATCTTTAGCTAATTCAAACCCTATCAGGCCCGATGGTAGAAAACCTTCTCAGTTTAGACCCATAGAAGTATTTACAGATTTTTTACCTAGCTCCAATGGTTCATCTAGAATTATTGCAAGTGATGGTAGTGAATGCATTGTGAGTGTGAAGTCGAAAGTTGTAGACCATACGGTTAATGATGATCTGCTAGAAGTGTCGATTGACATCGCTGGGGAGAGAGATGATTCGATATTAGTGGAAAGCACGTCTGCACTATTCAATTCTATAATACAAGGGATAGACAAAAGTAAACTACAACTGACCAAGAAGTATAGCTTTAAACTGTACATTGACGTGCTAGTCCTATTCTCATATTCGTATCCAATTTCGTTAATATCATTTGGTGTCTACACAGCGCTGAATTGTACTTATCTACCAACGATTGTTTCCAGTTTTGATGATTTAGAAGTAGAGGAACTGCCCACTTTCCATGATTATGATCTTACAAAGCTAGAAGTTGACCCACCTTTAGTGTTCATTTTGGCCATTGTTGGGAGCAATATCTACGTTGACCCTGCAAGCAACGAGACAGCAGTAGCAAATAATGGGCTGATTGTCAGTTGGTCTGGTGGTAAAGTTATTGCCCCAATACGGACAGTAGCGCTAAACAACGAGTATGTGAAGGGATTTAAACCAGCACTACTGAAAGAAAGTTTAGAACTTGTAGAGAAATTTGCTCCTCAAATTTTAAATGCTCTGAAATCATGAGCTCATGAGCTTTGCGAGATTTACATCTACATTATCTTATCAGCAATGGGGTGGGAGGTACTATCAACAGTGCTGGCAATTTGGACGTTATTCTCAAAAATATCGAGACTGTTTCGGAACAGATTAGACGATTTAGAAAATGCATGGGTTGTCGCGCATACGTTAAAACATTTTTTTTGAGTTGTCAAATCTTTTCAAAATGTTTTTTCCATTTCTTTGAGGTGCCACTACTATTACTATGTTAGGCAATGTTTCCCACAGCACGCAAAGAAGCGATGAATTTGTCAACACAGGCTTGTCCATCTCATCGTGCGGCCTCTATGGATCCACCTGAGCGCAAACCTGGAATTTGGAATTGGTGAGACAGGCGATGGAATTATTATCATATTGAATAAGTAACGCTTATTGTTAGGTAAGTCCATTGTTTTTCCAATTGGTAGGCCATATACTAGAGTATCAATCCCATTGAACGATGAAGTACATTCAAACCGAACAATCCATTAACGTGCCAGAAAACGTCACTGTTGCCATCAAGTCCAGAGTCATCAAGGTCACTGG